>JAODAL010085676.1:0-10501 GCA_025379985.1 Phyllomedusa bahiana
ACCAAACCCGGTAAAGATGAAGGCGGCGTCCCTAATAAAACATGAGGCTACCAACCAACCAGGACACTCATCACCAAATATAACCCTGCTAGATCCGTCTCGTACCCTGTCAGGGTGTATCAGCTTCGGCTGTACAATCAAGAGAGACTTCCATTACTAGATGATATATTTTTAGTTTGTTCTAATAAAAGTTACATTTTAGGGCCTTTCTCTCTCTTTTTTGTTTTTGTTAACTTATATTGCTCAAGAGGTGTTCTGTATTTCTCTTAGCTCTAATTATGCTGGGAGAGTTTTGTCTAAACTGATAATCCCAATTGGAATCAATGGAAAGCTACAAAACCTCGTCCAAAACCTTAGCGTGGTTTTTGCCATAATTTTTGCTGCGGTTTTTGCCCTGGCTATAAATTTGTATAGGTGGTTAAGGCTATGTCTACACAACACTGGATTTTGGTTGGTGTTTCAGCGGAGTCAGTATTTTTTTACTGAGGGCTCCCTAAACCTAAAGCTGTTATTCGTAATATAGAACATGTTGTATATTCCTCAGAACGCCGTCGGATTCCCACAGCCCCAACGTACTGGGCCGCTGGAAATCCGACCGCATTTTTTTGCTAAAAAAATGCACAAAAAAACAGCAGCGTGGTCCAGTGATGTAAAAATGTTGTCAGATTTTGGATGCCATTTTCACATTGCTGTGTCGACATTGCCTAAGAAAGAAAACCATGCTGCAATACCACGTCCAAATCCTGATTAAAACCTCGTTTAAAACAGCGCTACAAAATCTCGTCACAAAGAAAAAACCTGATCAAATCTTTGGCAAAACCTCGTCTGAAAAGTTTGCACTGAGGGGCTTTTCAGACAAGGTATTGATGGCCCTGAGTATATGCATTATGCCAAGTGGCGAAAGCTGTAAAATTGCAATCTTCACCCTCCTTAGCTGTGAGAGGAAGTTGATGCCGTCATACAGCAGTAGTGTGATATTTCATTAAGTTTTATGGAGATAGTATGCTGCGGACCACATTAGATCCTCCTAGCTAAGACCATGTTCATATAATGCTTATGGATTACACATAGGCAATGTTCACACGGCTTATTGCCGACGTAATTGCAGGGATGGATTCGCCCCGCAATTACGCCGGCAGCCGTGCAGGGGGGGCGGGGCAGGGGGCCGGCAGCTCGCCGGCCCCATAGACACTCATTATTCACGCCGCGTATACGCTGTAAATAATGTGCATGTCACTTTCACCCCGCCCGGCAGATTCGCGAGCGGTTAGAAGAGACAGAATCCACAGTTCTCTATGAGAACTGTGGATTACCGTAGTTAATGGGATGGATTGGAGCCGTACTGCAGCACAAATCCGGCGCGCAGTACAGCTCCAATCAGTCCCAGAATGAGCCGTGTGAACGAGGCCTTAGGAAAGCTCCCGGTGGGTACGCCAAACATGTTCATAGGCCTTTTCTCTTGCCTCTTCTGGAATGTATTTTTGTGCGTACTTCAGGTGTAATTTTGCCTAAGTACGTACTAAAATAACCCCAAAAAATGTACAATAAACCTGACATAGACTTCATTGTAAAATACATGGTGTCAGTCACATGCAGTGTATTTTGCGCTTGTAATTTAGCACACATCTGAAGAGAATTGACAAGTCATTTCTTTTAAAGGGGATTTGCCACCAGAACCATTTCTGTCCTCGTTTGCATGAGATGCAAGTGTAAACAAATCACCCCATCATAAGCTGGCCCGTGGAGAGAGGGAAGGGGAGGGGGAGGGGGGAATCCAAGGGAGCGTCTCAAAACTTAAGTGAATAATAAACTCAACAGTGGATTCAAACAGAAAGACACAGCTCATATACGCATCGGAAACCTTACTCTGCTAAGAAGCAATGAATGTACCTAGAATCACCAGTGCGACTGAAACGCACACAGCACCACTTAGCCGAGCACAAGTGCCTGAAAGGGGATCTGTGACATGTTCTACTCAATAATATAGCTGGACCACATTAATTCTGTAAGACCAAGTTCAAAACACTTATATTAAACAAAAGCAGATTGAAAGCTTCTTCCAGATAATTGCGGGGATGGATTCACCCAGCAATTACTCCGCAGCGTGCATGGGGGCGGGGGGGGCGGGTGCCCCCCCAACCCCCCCCCCTGTAAATAAGATGTCTTTTATTGCCCGGAATGCCGGAGAAAACGGACCACATTCTTCTGGAACTGTGATTAGAAAGAAGTGATTACAACGCAAACCGGCCTTCAGCCTCCTCAGGTCGTGACCAGGTGAACTGTGGTTAAAAGGGGGGTTGCAAAATGCATAGCCTCTCTGCCGTTTTCAACTTTTTTTTGTCTACCATTAATTTGAAGTGACTAAATACCCAAAAATTTTGACATGTTATTAAAATACATTCGTCAACATTACATGTATAGGCAAAACCCCTTTAAGGTCTATACGCGCCGTCAGGTAGTAAAGTTGGGAGGCAGACATGTGCCTCTGGCTATTGCATGTTTGTGTCTTTGAAATTACGTGCTTGCAAGGGCTATGAACGTGTTTGGCCAAACGTGAATGTAAGCCACAGGCATTATATGAACATTTTCTTAGGAAGGAGGAGGATCTGATGTGGTAAGCAAGATATTATCTCCATAGTATAACAGAAAAATGTATCAGCAGCACTCCACAAACACTAAGAGACAGATAAACAGTGAATAAATGAACTATTTCAAGTGGATTTTCATGTATCATAGAAGTGGCAGAGATGCACTTTGAAATAGTTCATATATACTTATTAACAGTCTCCTTAATGGGGGATGCTGATACGTTTTTGTGGCTAATTTGGATATTGGCTGATCATAATAATGTGACTCATCTATGTAGTTTCTTATTAAAAGCAGTTCCCTTAAAGGGGTTGTCTCGCTACAAAGAATAGCTTTCAAATTGTAGGGAACACAAAATAAAGACATTTTCCAAATATATTGCTTTGTTCCTCTGTTTTCCCTAAGGAGATTCAAGTGAATTTATGACCTCCCTGGCTATTTCAGTTCCCTCAGTAACTGACCTGTAAACAATTCTCCCCCTGCTGTTTGTTCTATGAGATAGCAGTGAGTAAGTCATCACACAGGTTGGGGCAGTGTCAGTGCTGCTGGGCAGTAAAAAGCTTGATTTATGTAAAATAAACAGAACTGTAATTGGCTTTTGTTTGAGGGATCAGATAAGAAGTCCTGTTAATAGTTTGAGAAGCTAATCTGATCTAATTAGCAACTGAAAGCACAACTGAGCACCAAGCTGTACAAGCATGGAGTTTATGCAAATTAGTCAGTCTGAACCAGGAAGTGACAGAGTATTTCATTCATGCATCCTATGAAACTCTGTGGGGAGACAACTCCTTTAAGGATGTGTTGCAGCTTTTCCAGTTAAAGGGATTGGCTCACTACAAAGATTAGCTTTCAACATGTAGGTCTTGTTAATAAGACTTTTCCCAAATACATTCCTCTTTTGATGTTACCTTGGTCAGGAGATGAGAGATTTTATCTACTCTGAGTACACACAGGTTTCTCTGGTTGCCATCGATAACTTCCTCCCTGATTGAACAGAGAGCAGGGAGTGATATCACCAGGACAAATGGTGGATTGAGAACAGAGTGTGTTATCTCTAACAAACAAAGGAGATTAATTTTTTTACTTTTAATTATTTACTTTGCTCTCTGAAGCCCTCTGCACTATAGATTACACCTCTGGCTCTCATGTCAGTGCAATTAGAAGAGCTGGGAATACAGAGCTAATATGTTAATCACTGTTATATAACCACCCACAGCCTGATTAGCAAGAGTGAGGAAGTGTGAGTCTGAAGCTCCCTGTGACTCTGTGAAGCAGCTTGATGAGACAACCTTTAATGGGGTAGTCAAAATCTGCAAACAAATATTAGTGTTGTAGATTGTGCTGCAGATCCACAGCAAAATCCGCAAGTGCAGGTAAAAGTGCAGAGAAAAAAAACACCATAGTCCTCTTACCGATCTCAATGGCGATGTGTCCCTGCTGCCCTGGCTTGTATTAATGATGGGCTATGTAGAGATGTGACTACTGCTGCCATCACATTATCACTGGTGGACAGGCAAATAGGAGCAGCGTTTTATAGTGTTTACTACATAGTGTGCATTATATACATATTACAGTAATTGTTTTGTTTTTTTTCTTTTTTCACAGTTCAAGTAAAAACCACTGACCTTAGTGCACCTTCCTTGATTGCAAAGCATCATGTTTATGGCGAGTCAAACCGCAAAGGTAATTTCCAATTTCCTTGACTTTGTTTTATTTTCTTGTGGTAGTAGTAGAAAAAAAGATCACAATGATGTGGTGTGTCACTGGAGACTACTAGATGCTAAGACGAAATCCCCGTACCAACTTGATTATTGAAAACTACCTGAAGTAGTAGTGAAGTCACACAAAATACTAGACCTATGTGCGACGGTCACTGTGCTGTGCCCGGAATAAGTAGTGAGCGAAGAACGGGCGACTAAAATAGGTAAAACTACTGAGAATAAGTTGGTGTAAATTATTACATTTTCATGTTCAAAAACAGTTGGAGCCGACGTCAAAACTTTCTCAGTACCTTGTTTCACATCAGTCCTATATTTAATTTCCATTGCAGTGTGGAACATGCAGTACAAAATAGATGTAATTTGTCCATTGGAGTTTTCCATTTACTTCTTCAACCCCTTAAAGGGAACCTGTCACATAGGTTATGCCCCTCCTTGCTGAGGACAGCACAAGCTAGTGTCAGACCTGCTGTTTCCAGCGCTGTGTCCCTTATTCTGTAAGATGCTGCAGTTTTAGAGAATTTAATGCTCAAATCTTATTCATGAGCAGGTGTTAGCCCCCGCCCACCAAAGTCTAGCCCCGCCCACCTGGCAGCTATTCACATGGTTCTTCCTATTCAAAGTAATAGGTTTATCAATTGAGGCGGGTGGGGCTAGCCTCAGGTGGGCGGGGTTTGAAAAAAAATGACTCTTTGTTTGACTCTTTTCTGGCTGAAAACTGCAGATTTGAGCACTAAATACTCTAAAACTGCAGCATCTTACAGAATACGGGACACAGCACTGGAAACAGCAGGTCTGACACTAGCTTGTGCTGTCCTCAGCAAGGGGGGCATAATCTATGTGACAGGTTCTCTTTCAGCCCCATGCCTGAAAAGAAGTTAATGACCAGCACATTTTTTTAGTATTTGCCTCCTAGCGTTTCAACGGTCGTAGCTTTTTTATTTTTTCAATAATGCAGCTGTATTAGGCCTTGTTTTATGCATGAGAAGTTGTACTTTTTGGGGGAATAGTTTGAGTTCACTTATAAATTATTGCAGAATTATTTATTTATTTATTTTACACCATTCATACTTCACACTAAATAGCCTGTTAGATTAATTCTACAGGTTATTTATTTTTTGTGGATACCTACTATGTATAGGTTTTTTTTTTTTTTTTTGCGTAATGTAGAAACAGTTACTTTTTATTAAATTTTTTTTGTTTTATTATTTATTTTATCTTTTTTTCTACGCTTTTTATGTTTTTTACTTTTTTCACATTTAGTAATGTTTTAGCATATTCTTATATGCTAGTACATTACAATCTGTGTCAGTTAGACACAGGCAGCAATCAGGGCAGCACACAGTCTGCCCTGACTGCAGGCCTGTTACACAGACAGCCCTGGGCTGCACTATGTCCCCCGGGCTGACTGTTCAGACATTCCCTGGGCTCTGTCAGGTCACCAGAGACCCGATCGAGCAGAGTAAAACCCTTTGATTATGCTGCCATCACAAAGCTTGGCAATCAAAGGGTTAAGCGACGGGGAGTGGAGGTTTCCTCCACTTCCTAATGCTTACAAAGACTGGAATGTAGCTGTTAAAGAGGACCTGTCACATAGTTTATGCCCCCCTTGCTGGGGACAACACAAGCCAGTGACAGACCTGCTGTTTCCAGCGCTGTGCCCCTTATTCTCTAAGATACTGTATTTTTTGTGTATTTAGTGCTCAAATCTGCAGTTTTCAGCCAGAAGAGTCATTCAAAGAGTCAGTTTTTTTCAAACCCCGCCCACCTGAGGCTAGCCCCGCCCACCTCAACTGATAAACCTATTACTTTGCATAGGTAGAACCATAGGAATAACTCCCAGGTGGGCGGGGCTATCCTTTGGTGGGCGGGGCTAACACCTGCTCATGAATAAGATTTGAGGGGTAAATGCTCTAAGACTACAGCATCTTACAGAATAAGGGACACAGCGCTGGAAACAGCAGGTCTGACAATAGCTTGTGCTGTCCTCAGCAAGGGGGGCATAACCTATGTGACAAGTTCCCTTTAAGTACAACTCCTAGTGCAGCTGTGGTGCTGGGAGCCGCAAAACCCCTATTGTGCAGTGACGCCAAAAGACGCCGTTGCAGAATAATGACTTAAGATGCCCAAGGTCAAAAGACTGTGGGCAGTTGTTAAGGGGTTAATTAAGGTAATGGGGCACTTGTGTATTTTACGTACATTTACAGTACATTAGGTGTTATGCATGATGGGATTTGCTTGGATTAAAATATTTGCTAAGGGTATGTTTACACTGGGCAGTTCTGCTGTGGCTTTTGGGGTAGATTTTACTGCAGATATTTCTACATTGACTTTAATGGGAAAAGGCAGAATCCACAGGAAAGGTTTATTTGAAGCTTTTTCTATAGATTTTGGGCGATTTTGTATGAAAGCTGGAGCCGAAAAGGCAGTTTTAAATCGCTTTAGAGGAGTGTAGAAGGCACCAGCCAGAAAAGAGTCCAGCTTATTCATGTAAAGAGTCAGTTTAATTCATGACCCGTCCACCTGAGGCTAGCCCCGCCCACCTAACAACTGATTAGCCTACTACTTTGAATAGGTAGAAATATGTGAATAACAGTCCACAGGGCTAGCATTGGGTGGCTTGGCTAACACCTGCTCATGAATACGCTGGACTCTTTTCTGGCTGAAAACTGCCAGATTTGAGCATTAAATGCTCTGAAACTACAGCATCTTACAGAATAAGGGACACAGCGCTGGAAACAGCAGGTCTGACACTAGCTTGTGCTGCCCTCAGCAAGGGGGGGCATAATCTATGTGACAGGTTCCCTTTAAGTGGATGCTTTTTGCATCAAAGTCAGTGCCCTGGGATAATCTAATAGAACTCTATAATAATTGCATTCCAGTGATGTGATTAAAAGGCATAGTAAACAAATGGTGTCACAATTCAAATGGTAAGTAGGGGGCTCTTGTGCAAGAAAATATATGGAACATTCTTTATTCACAATTGGAGGGTATAAAACAGCAGAGCGACTCTTCAGAATAGAGGTTTCGGCTGATCAGTTCAGATATGGATGAAATGGAGGAGGATGCATGAGCAGCGGCAGTTGCGTGTCTACACACCCTGAAAGACATAAATGATTAGAAAAAAACAATGACATTCATAAATCTATTTTTAATTAATAACATTTCACAAAAGTAGTAAACGTATACAAATTTGTATCTCTATAGAAGATAAAACCAAAAAGGTTATTATGTTATTTGAGTTACCATACAAATAGTGTTAAAAAAAAAAGTTGTTGCTGACACAATCAGGAAGTAAAAACGAGAGCACAAGTGTGAACCCAGCATTAGTAGTTTGAACATCAATGACCTACATCTAAAAATCACACATTCAGTTCATTTTTTATTTTTTTTTTTAAAACAAAGCCAGAAGTGGATCCGAAAGGAATGGGAAGGAGTCAAACTTCTTTTCTTTTGCAATCACTCCTAGATTTACGACCAGAAACTGCATTGAAAACTGCATGTGTGTTTCTGACCTTAGTTTAGTGGTAACTTGTCCAAAGCTACATAAACAATAGGAACTGAAAGAAAAATATGGTTCCCGGCGCTCGTCTATTCAAATCTCCAAGCAGCACAAGGAGTTAGAGAAAAAAGATGTTTAATGAGATAAACAACTAACTCCTTGTGCTGCTTGGAGATTTGAATAGACGAGCGCCGGGAACCATATTTTTCTTTTAGTTCCTATTGTCTATACCCGTTGCCGCAATTTTTTGTGGCTTTGGAGACGAGTTCCACGGCTGCCGCAGACGGAGCTGAATTGTGTCCTACATGTGCCTATGAGAGTTGTGCCTCCAGACTAGTCGCACAACCGTACCAGGTGAGTCCATACTTATCAGCGTATCTCACCAATTGTTGATGCACAGACATATTTCACCATAAGGAGCGCCCCTCTGTTTTTTCCTTTTCTTCAAAGCTACATAAACAGACACCAAGAGAGGTAACACATAGCGTAGCTTCCCACCTAATTGAGGTCACCATGCCGTGGTAGGTGGGCATTTACAGTTTTGATCAAAAATGTACTCTAAGAACCCCAAGAATTTCATATATTCCAAAGTAGCAGAAATGCTTTTTCAAAATTCCTATGTCTCCTATGACTGTTTTTAGTGCTTACAGAGTGCTGCTGATATTGGGGCAGATTTATCAAGGCAGTTGTGCCAGAATTCTGTTCAATTTGCGCCCAAAACAAGCTTTTCGCCACATTTACTATGTGTTTTAGTCCGTTCCAGGCGCTTCTGCGCCGCGTCTGGCAAAGGGGGAGTGGCTTCGTAAAAAAGGCGTGGTTTCGCAGAAAGGGGCGTGGCTTAACCCCTTAACGCCCTTGGGCGTATCAGTACGTCCCAGGGCCGCTAAGGGGCTTTGCAGGGGGATCGCTCCGCGACCCCCCCGCACAGCCGCCGGGTGTTAGCGGCAAATCGCCGTGAACCCAGGCAGTAACAGCGCCGGCGGGTGGCTCCGCCCGCTGGCGCTGTTTTACCCATCAGGTGCCGCGCACCGATCGGTGCGGTGATCGGCATAAGCGCAGCTATGCTGCGCCGATCCGATCACCGGGCATTGTGGTGGGGAGCCTTGTGAGGGCTCCCGTCACTTACTCTGGCGGCTTGCCCACTTCCGTCCGCAGACAGGAAGTGGGGAAACCGCCATCTTTGTACACCCTAATGCATTGCATAGGCCATGCATTAGGGTGTATTAACAATCGCGCCACCTAGTGGTCAAGTACCACAGGTGGCCTCAATGTTACAGTAAAAAAAAAAAAAAAATAAAGTTTTAAAGTACAAAAAAAAAGTATTAAAAGTTCAAATCACCCCCCTTTCCCCATTTTACAAATAAAATCATTAAAATAATAAAAAAGTTACACATATTTGGTATCGCCGCGTCCGAAAAAGTCCGATCTATAAAAATATAACATCATTTATCCCGTACGCTGAACACCGTAGAAGAAAAAAAATTCCAAACGCCAAAATTGCGTTTTTTGGTCATTTTATGTCACTCAAAAAATGAAATAAAAATGATCAAAAAAGTCCCATGCATTCTGCTAGCGATAAAAAGTACACTTCAGCACGAAAAAAATGCCCCCTCACTGACATCCGTAGGTGTTAGTACAAAAAAGTTATTGATCGCACAAAATGGCGCCGTTGGCGCAAATTTCATAAAATAGAAAATGTTTGGGAATTTTTTTACGGTACCAAAACATAACGGAAACCCTACATGTTTGGTATTGCCGGATGCATAACAACCTGTAGAATACAGATAACACATTATATTTACTGAAGATTGCCTATAACCTTCACTAAACTTGTCACTACTTCCTCCACAGACATGTCTGCCCCTCACCTCCTGTCTCTTTCCCCCTCCTTGTAGATTGTAAGGGCCCTTTCGGGTAGGGTTTCCTTTTCTCCCTTTTGTCGTGCCCAATTGTTATTTTCCCTTTTCAAATGTACTCGTTTTTAAATTATTTTAATGTATGTAACCCCTCGAATGTACGCGCCCCCGGAATTCAATGGGGCTTTTAAAAAAAAATAATAATAATTTAAAAATAACGCCGTTTAAAAGCCCAAAACCCCCGCAAAATGGCGGAAAAAACATTTTTTTTTTCACAAATTTTCCCCCCTTGGAATTTTTTTGCGGTTTCCCAGTAATTTTTATAGTTAGTGAAAAAACCATTAGGAAAGTACTTTTGTCCCGCAAAAAAAAAAGCCCTAAAGGTCTATGTAGGGGGGAAAAATTTAAAAAAGTTATTGCTTTCAGAAGGCCCAGGAGGGGAAAAAGAACGTGTCACCCCAAAAAAAAAGCCTGGGTTCCCTTTAAGGGGGTTAAAAGGGGACAAAAAAGGGGCCAAGATGTGGACCAAATTCTGGCCTAAAGTAAACCAAACTTAAAAATTGGGACAAACTTAGACTAGACAGGGTTTTTCCCCGGGCGGAGCCTGGGTGGCCCAAATGGAGCCCGGGAGCATCTAAGAGGAGCTCCGGCCAAATTGGGTCCCGTTAAAAACCTGTGTTGGCAGGGGCATAGGACTTACAACTGGGGACAAAAAAAGCAGAGCTGTTTTTTATACTCCCGGGGGTATTCTGGTCACTTTCCAGACCCGTTTGGGGCGGGGGAATGTCCCCCCCAAAAGGAGACACAGAAAGGGGGAGAGGGGGAGCTGAACAAGGGAA
>JAODAL010085677.1:0-10501 GCA_025379985.1 Phyllomedusa bahiana
TGATGGAAAAAAGGGTTTACTTACGAGAAGCATACTAAAATAGGGATTAAGGGGCCCTATTTTCGGGGCAATTTACTTCGTTAATACGCTTCCCCCTGCCACTGTATTTTCCCTCACTTCATACAAATTCATTTAAAAATCAAAGGGAAACCAAAGGTTTTCCATCTCACCCCGATTTTTGTTTTGTGTATTAACCCACGGAAATCAAACCTCCCCTGATATTTGGGTATGATAAACGGGTCATAGTAATAAAGTCACATAAAGCGAGAGTTTCTTATTATGTGCCAAAACCAGACACTTCTGTACCACTCTATTGGACATATTTAAACTCATTCAGCGGTCCCCCTTAAAAATTTAAATATAACTAAATCCACTTTTTACCCATCCACCCCCCCCCCCCCCACTTTGACTCTTTTGCCCCCAAATTTAATTTTATCGGTCAGATTCAAATGACACATACCTGGGACAAGATCTTCCCTGATCTTTCTAAAACTATAGAATCAAATTGGGAAGGTTGTTCGCTTAGCCCTGAATTCAATTCAGTCTTTATTGTGGTAAAAAATTTAACCTCACAAATGCTCCCCTCCCCAATTCTTAAAATGGCTAGACCCTTTCTCTTTATAATTCCTCCCCAAAACCCTTTAATAAACCCCAAAACTCTTTTTTCAAAATTTACGGGGGAGCTAAACCCCCTTTTTAAAAGACAATATCTTTATCATTTAAAACAAACAGAGGCATGGCGTCCCTAACCTATTAGCATATAATTCTCCTCAATTTTGGAAACCGTTAAATTCTCCCCCCTTGGAACCTCCTCCTCAATCTTTGGGACAACTTTTGAAAATTAAATGCTTTTGGGTAGGGTCCCTGTAAAGGGATCACTTATCGGCGAAAAAACTTTGGATTCCCAAATTACCCCTCACACTATAGTTTTACCCCATACAGCTTTTACTAACACGGGCAAAATATATGTAAGTAACGAAAATTCTACAAATTAAGAACCAATGCCCCTTAAAAAAAAATTTAAAAATATATGGAGCATTCGGGACATCCCCTTGAATTGTGGATCCCAAAAGGGGATCTCACTGATTGAACCTTTTTTTCTAAGGGGCTTCCCGATCTATTTTCCCAAACTCTTTCCAAAATTTCACAATTTATTTATTTTGCAAATCAACATGCGATCCCCCCCTTTGACTGATTCCGCTCCTATATCACATAAGCCCCTTTTCCACTGATTCCTCATGGGAAGCAGTCAACTAAAAAAAGGCCTTTCGGCATTTACTCCACAATAAGGGAAGCTGACTGGAAACCAAACTGACTACATTGTCAAAGGGGAAGCAGAGTTACCAAAATCTTTCCCAATTGAGGAATGGTGGAGGGCACCTCAACCTTCTAAACACTCCAAAATGCATTAATAATGGCTCATCAGGAAACCATTTACTTGGTACTTTTTCCCTTCCGCTGCACACATCTTTCCAGGATCCTCAAAAATTTTTGGGAACGATTGGTTCCGCGGGCTGATTGTCTCAAATGGATGGAACTGCCCCGTTATTAGGAACTTTTGGATGAAATTTTGAACGACATTCACCCCCACCGCTCACAGTTTCTTCCACAAGAAAAAATTACAAACACCCAATTTCCATACTTTTCCCAAAAGTTGTTCAGACATTCTATTGCCACTAGACTCAAACCACTTTGGGAAATCAACACTCCCCAAAGCCTCTCGGTTTTTAAAAAAGGTTTAATATCCAATTCCATAGTGAAATAAAAACTGTAGTTTCCCCCCCCTCAATTTCCAAGCCGAAGGGAAAAAAGGCACCTCTGGGCGACTTCAAGTTATGCCGCATAACACTTTCTTTTCATACCTATTTCCCTTGCTCACTAGAGGGGACTTTTTTTCCCCCTACTGAGAGTGGTATTTTTTGATAAAAAATGGGGAAACCGGGGGGGTGGCCCGCCCCTGAGGAAATGGACGCTAGAGATCTGCTCCGAGGAACGCTCGTATAGCACATTTTTGCCACCGAACCCGCAAAACTGCCCGAATTGTTCTGCCACCGCACCCCCCAAAAAACAAGCAAAACCCACCAAGCACCCGCGGCGATCCCAGGCGGGACCGTGAACACTCTCCCCTTCTAGCGCCGTACGCAGACCCGCACCGGGGGCCCAAATCGGGGGGAAGAACAAGACTGGGGATATGGGGGAACCGTCCCCCTGACCGCACACCGGAAGGGTGTAAAGCCAGCGACACCGACCCAAGCATCCTCACGTGAGTCGGCGAGAACTCCACCCCGTGCAGCCTGAGACGGAGGCCGGCGGCCCTGCTCGCTGACTGCGCGGGGTTAGTCTATTACAGGACTTTAAAGTCCACCCCCCAAAATTTTGGTTTCCGCCGGCTCCCTAGCCTACAAAGAGGGTGCCAATGATCACATACCCGGGGTTTTTATTTAAGGGCCTCGGAGCTGCCACATAGACCACGTTCCTCTCCTTGGGAAGACTTCACTTTTTAACAAGCCTTTTGCGGTCTGCTTCGCTCAATAAGAAAAAAATCCCCCTTGCTGAATAAGGGGGGGGAGAGGACTTCCGCCATTTTTATCGCCACATGATGGCAGCGGCGGCCATTTAGAACACACTACTTGGCCTCGCCATACAAATTCCCCCTGGGTAAAAAAAGGATCACGCCCCCGCAGGGAACCGACGCTCACGCACCCAAACAAGGGGGCCCTTGCAATATCAAACGCTTCTTTAAAAGTACAGGACCCCAAACAACCCCTGTTTACCGCCGCCATCACAAGTAGCCCCAAAAAAAGTCTGCCATTAGCAGCCTGCTTGCCTCAAATTTTTCAAATAACATCCCCCGCGGGCCCACTGGGGGGAAATCAAAACCCCCACTACAGACATGCAACCGCCACTTTCACATCCTCTCCCTACTTTTATGCCCCCAACCATACAACCCCAAAGAATTGAAAACCCCCAAAAAAACCTCGGCTCAACTGCGCTTCCCCCCCCAGCCCTAAGGGAGGAAAAAGGGGGTCGACCTCAAATCTATAAATCAAAATCCTTGATCACCAATGGCTCCTCATCCGAAACATGATAAGCCGTTGACCCCCGCCCATGCCACCTTCTCAGATGGGAAATTGGAAGGGCCACCTGATCACAACCCACGGAAGCAAACTTTCGGGAAACCCAGTACAAGGTCAAAAGGCATGCAAAACAAGATTGCCGCTGTGCTTTCTGACCTAATTATTGCGACAGGTCCAGACCTAAAAAGCCCCTACAAACCAGTATATGTCACGACTTTTCAACTCAAAACCTCTCAGGGTTCAGCATTAAAGACCACCCGTCACCTAGAGGACTTAGACAAAAGGGCACCCAAAAAATATACGGACAAGGATCACCCGGAATCGAAGGGCCCAAGATCGCTTCCCCCCTCAATAATACTTGAATTCCCCACTGGAGAACCCCCCCCCACCATAAAATTAAAAGGGGCAAACCAACCCCAAAAAGCCCAAATCTACTAGGGGCCAGCCGAGAGACTTATCTGCCCCTCAAGATTTTTGAGAAAAAAGACGTATAATGTCAAGGGCTCGTGCCCAAAGATCTATTGAATACGAAGGGACCCAAAAAACCAACTTTTTCAGCCCCTCTCAGGGGATGACTTTGAAAAGACGGGCTTGAGCCCTTGCTTGGGAACTCAAACAACATAAAATTTGCATACAAGGGGGTTTCCCCCTTGTTTTGATTGCTCACAAAGGGGCAAATGGGCCTTGTTGAAACAAAAATTAAACTTGGACAATTCTTTTCACATTAAGCATCCCAACCCCGGGCCTCCCAGACGGGGAACTTCAACCCCCCTTCTCCCTCCCCCGCCGGTACAGGGGCGCCGGGGCCAACAACAAAAGAAGACGCCCAAAAAAAAGAGCAGAAGGGATGCCCCGCAGGGCCTCTAGACAACCACTTAGTACACTTATGCGGGGTTTCTGATTGCATGCTATAATTGCTGTTAAAAAACGTGTTCTAAGTTGTTCGCAGAATAGGTTTATTTTAGCATATTATTATCCCGGGGTTTCTAGAAAATTAAATTTTTTTTTTTCTAATTGACCCGGGGCCGGAGTCGGGGTTTTGAGGGGGGGAAAAACACTCTTTTTTAGTCTTTCTGTTTTCTCCGCCCCTTGGGCGTTAACTCGGGTTTCGGGTACATACTTTAATCCGGGGGTTTCCCCTCGTCTTCTGCAGGTCCCGACACTTTCCCTCACAGGGAACATGCAACCACACGACTCGCAGCCTCCTCACTTTTTTAGGTTAGCTACGGGTTGGGGTTGTGGTTTTTTTTTTTGGGGGTTTCCCCCTTCTTTTTTCTTTGCGTATAACTATTTGAAATTTTGAGGTAAATTTCCTTTTTTCCCTTCTCCCCAAGGGCCCTTTCCCCTTTAGGGGGACTACTTTTTTGAAGCCCGGGGTATTAGGATTTTCCTCGGTACTTTTGGGGTTATTTGGACCTTGCTTCCCCCCCCTATTGTGTCCCGTTTTAAAGATATTTCTTCAGATATAACCTTGAGGGCCTACTTCACTTCACTTATTCAATAATGGCAATCTAAGTGTCAATAAATGAAAAAGGGGCCTTAACTTTGACACCAAGAGAAGACAAATTGCTGACAAACTTAAACAGCGAAGGCAGAAAATTTTCTTACAAGAAACCCACTTTAACAAAGAAGGAAATTTTAAAAATTTTTGGGCACCTATACCCATGGTCTATTCCCCCAATCTGGAAAAAAAGCGGGGGAAACAAAACTGCTAAAAACACTTGTCCCTTTAGGCCAACACTGTACCATAGACGAAATGGGGGAACTAATTTTTAAGGGGAACTACGGGGGCACGCCTTTATCTTATGCAAACATATCCCAACCAACTCAGATTCTTTTCCCTTTAAACAAAGTTTTTTTAAAAATTTTAAACCTCCCCCTCTTCCACGGGGTATGGGGGCGTTTAATATGGCCTTTTGGAAACTGGGGACAGGCACACCCTAAGGGCCAGTCTAACGCCCCACCAGTAAGGATCTCCAGGGATTTAAGGAAAATAATCAAAAAGCAGCTTTATTTGACCTCTGGAGAAAGCCGCCCCCGAGAGCGTCCATACATTTTCTCAACGCCCCAAAATTTCTCATTCAAAATAATACTTTTTTGGCATATCCCAGCCCTGAGGCGTATGGCAACACAGACATTAAAGCTTTTACAGGTCAACCACCCCCCTCACTTTATCTTTTAAAAACCAAGCTCACCGATTCGAAATGCCTTGGGCGTTAAACGAAAGCCTCTTTCAAAAATCCCAAACAAGAGGGGAACAAGAAACACCTTTTGTGGATTTTACCCACTAAGAAAATTCTGTTTCCCCTTTGATGTTGGGGGAAGCCCCATCTTCCGGGATGGTGCTTTCCCATAGGCACAGAATAAAAAGGAACAAAAACCAACCCGTGGGACCCCCTTTAAAACCCCCAGTTTCTCTGCCCTAATCGCACTCAAACGCACGGGTTTTCAAATTTATCAGGCTAAAAATAAACACTTAAAAAACTGGGGCCCCGTCCATAAATATCCATAAAGGGAAATTTGACCATTTAAAACAAATTACTTACAACGGAGAACGGGGCCTACAAATTTAGGTATTTTCTCACTTCTTCTTCCCCAAACACTCTACAAGGCAAATTTCCCCAGAAAATACACTAAAATCGGAAATTTCTTGCAAAAATGGATGTCCTTGCCCCTTTCCCTCCTGGGAAAAATACGCAATAAAAATTAATATCCAACCCCCCAACAAATATTTTTTGAGACTCTACCACCCGTCCAAGAAAAAACTTGAAGGGGTTTCAAGCTTCCTTCCAAATCATTTGGGTCTAACAAAAGACACAAATTGGAAGAGTCATGATGGCTGAAGAAAAGAGGGGGTCTAGCACTCCGGACCTAGGAAATATTATTGGGGCAACGCAGCCTCGAAGGCTCCCAGTTTGGTTTTCAAAGTTAGCCACCTCTAAATGGCTTAAAAAAAAAAAGCTGGGTTGGCGCCGAACCCCCCAAATTTCCCGCTCTGGCCCCTCCCTGACATATTGACACTCATTATTTCCCCCAATGCAACTAACAAGGGAAGTGTGGAAGAAAGTTAGAAAGTTTAATCTATGCCCCTACCTCTTCACCCATACTAACTTTGTCCAACCCC
This sequence comes from Phyllomedusa bahiana, assembly GCA_025379985.1. NCBI lineage: Eukaryota > Metazoa > Chordata > Amphibia > Anura > Hylidae > Phyllomedusa > Phyllomedusa bahiana. Next base: position 6,202 of record JAODAL010085677.1, read on the forward strand.
CTGTTCCCAGGTTGGGAAATTTTGGCCTTAAAAAACCCGGTTTGATAAGGGATTATTTGTTTTTGCTGATATAGTAGATCGTCGCACGAAGCGCAATTTCCTTTTCAATCCCTAAAATGGGACTTTGAAATCCCGGAGACTTGCTAACTCTACACAAATACTCATTCCTTCTTCCAACTGCTTCTCGTAGTGCCCCCTCTCCAACAAGGTTCGATTACTGTGCAAGCTCTTACTTCAACCAAGGGTCTGAATCAGACGCTTCGCATTGTTGTCGAATCCAACCCCAGATGAACCCATCGACATTTTTAAAAGTCAAAATGGGAAAATTTCCTAACAAAAAAAACCCTTTCCCGGGAAGAAGGGGAACTGGTAGGCGAAGAGCTGCCAATCCTCACGTGCAGCACCTATAAAGAAAACCACAAAAATTTTGATGTCTGGTACAACACCCCCGCTTTTCACAAGCTCAAACCCACATTCCTGATATTGTTGGCGCTGTAATGCACAGGGGCCCATGCTTTCATATCCTGGGGAAAGCACACTTTTCTCAACTCGGGGGAGATGTTTATCGAACTTAACAGAGACCTTTTTGGGGTCCAAATTTCCTCAGTCTAATTTTCCTCCAATCGTATGTAATTAAAAATTGTTCTCAAAAAGCAGGGAAGCCTGTTCAAATTATCCTACATATTCTCACTGCGACAAATGCATGATTTCTTCGTACTGGGAAAAAAATGACCCCCAAGGTTTAATGATGTGCTTTGACGATTAAGGGATATAGGCCTTTGGAACCTAAATGCCATATTAATAGATTTGATAACTTTCTTTGACTTTGGACATCTGACGCCCATGTTAAAATACAAAAAGTGGGTCCCTACTTCTTAAAAGTCGACAGACCCTTAATTGGCTCTCAGGTTCATTTGGGTGTCTTCCCTCCCCTCCCCCCTCTTGTCCCCCTGCTATTTTTGTCCCTTTTCTGGGTCTCCTTCCGATTAGTAATACAAGGGCCAATTTGACCACAATAGCATAATTGCTAAAAGACACGCTTTACGTGATGTTAAACAAAATTCCTTATATCAGTTTACATCGTTACCTTACTATTTTTCTGTATACATTTATGGAACATCTTTACAAAAAATTTTGTAAAAATTTTGATTTTTTGGGAAAACTTTAATTAAAAAAAACAGTTTTCAAAAAAAAATGGAGACCAAGTACTCTGCTGGTGAAATCTACAGGATTTTTAAGTTGTATAAATGATACTACATGGCATGTTATTTTTCTTTAGTTATACTTGTTTGAGACTGTTTTTAACTTGTCATACTTGTTTATTTTTTCTTTTTATGCTTGCTAAAATTTAAAAAATCTTAATAAAAAATAATAAATTAAAAAAAAAAAGGGCATCAGTGGGATGGTAAGCATTTAAAAAAATTGTACAAATATATACACCTCAGGGATTAACTATTTTTTATAGACTAGTAAGTGCTTGGATGACTAAAACCAAGGCTGCTTAAAAAAGGGGGGATAATAACAATTGGGTTATGATTTCCCTTTTTTTAAAAAAAAATTTTTAAAAAAAGTAAAAAAAAAATAATGAGGGGGGGGTTTTTAAAAATTTTAAAATAAACATTGGCAAAAAAAAATTAGGGAAAATGAATTTAGGGGCAATTTTAAAAAAAGCCCCCCGGTAAAAGGTTTTTAAAAAAACCGGAAGCCCGGCCAGGGTGTCCGCCGCCTCTCTCCCCCCCAGCGACCGCATGTTCGTGGGAACGGGCGCTAAATCATTCGAAAACCCAAATAAAAATATGTATTGAGGAAACTGAATTTTAAAGAGATGACAAATTATCTATAAAAGCAAAAATATCCACCATAAATTAGCATACAAAGTCTCCATTTTTAATAAAAAAGCAACAAGAAAGGGGAAAATGCCTCATAAAAAAGGCCGGCCGGGATTCCGCCCCCTCTCTTCCCACACGCAAACCGCATTTGTGGGGAACAGGCGCTAAATCATTTGTAACACCAATAAAAATATGTAATTTAGAGAACTGAAAATTTTAGGGAGATGAGCTAATTAACATATACAGTAATAGCAAAAAAACCCCAGAAAATTAGCAAAAAAGTCTGCCCTTTTTTTAAAAATAAAGCATATAAGAAAAGCGCCTCAAAATAAAGGGGAAAGGGAAACCATCATTAAGGGCCCTGTGGGGCCCAAAGCTTTAAGTGAAAACCAATCCGTTGCAGTTTTCTTTAATTTCCTCCTCGGGCCCCCTGGGAACGGCAAATGCCCCAAAATTGTAAGGAATTTTTGGGTCATTGTTATGATAATTTTTAAACAAGCCTTTCCAAGGTGTATAAGTAGTGATTTAAAACAGCTCACATGTTTCAAAATCCTTCCCATGCTGTTGAATCATCTTGTCCAGAAATTTTTTGGGCATGGGGATTTTTTGGGTTTTAAACACTCAGTAGACTGACATTAATAACTGGAAAAAATATAATTTTTCTAGCATCATATGGGTTTTACAAAAGTTTTTTCTCTAGGGTATGTTCACACAAAGTCCTGCAACCAACCGTCAAACATCATGTGCTTAGAAAATTCGCAGATCAGCGGTTCTTCTAAAGCCGCCCCAAAGGGGGGGGGGGGTTGCGGCCCCAAATTCCTTGCGCTTAGGCCCGGAAGGAGGGACTTTAAACAAGCTCTCGATGAGAGTTATGAATTTCCTTAATAAAGGACGTGTTTTTTGGGGCTTTCAACGCAATTTCGCCCAAATACGGCCAGAAATAAGCCGTGAACATCCCCTTTAAGGGCTAAAAACAGAAAATAATCTACCCCATGGGGAAAAAACCTGAATTGGGTGGATACCATTGAGGCTTCCGTTTTTCTGAGAAAAACTGTGAATTAGAAGCACTACTTTTTACCTCTCTCATCTGCTGTTAGATACTCCATAAGAGCTTTACTAGGGGCCGAGTCTGCCTCAAAGTGGCCCCGTATTTTATGCGTATTTGTTAATCTCCTGAATTTTTTATGTCATCTGGGCATTCTTCAGTATTGATGCTCCTTTGATTTGGGGTCAGCATCCTGTTCTAGACATTCTTCTTGGAAAGTTTTGGGGCCCTCAAGCAATTTCATTTAACCCAAAGGATTGACCAATAAGATCCCCCCCTTTTTAATGATGGGGAATGACAACTCTGCCATGGAGAAATTATTTTTGGGGAAGGGTTTTCCAAAAAAGTCAGAATTTTTTGTACCATTTGGTTTTTGGGTTTTACAAATTCAAAAATTTAATGTTTATGAGGGGTCTCTTAAGTAATCCATACAGATTGGATTGTCATTCAACGTAACAAATTCTTGAAAATATTTCATCTCCATCCTAGAAATAAGGCATCACGATGTTCCCGCCCCAAATGTAAAATGGCTTTAAAATAAATTCTCCCTTAAAGAAATTGGTCCTCACACCAACCCAAAAGAGGTTAACATAAGGTGCAAAAAATTACTCATTGCTGTAAAACCCTCTTTTTGTATAAATATCCATCAAATAAAAATGTTGTTGTAATCATAAAAAAGAAGAAAAATTCAAATGGTTCCAAAATCCCCACACCGAAAACGTTCGAAACACGTCACTGGTTTTGGGAGAACCCGCACTTTTTTCAATGTAAAATGGATTAAAGGATTGGTTTAATCATTTTTTCGGTGCTGGAGCTTTTTTGAATTTTTCTTTTTTGCGTTGCGTGCCGACAGGAGCTCTCCCAAAAAACCCTTTGGACATTTTGGGATCTACCTTGAATTTTACTAGCGGTGAGCACAAATTTCTTCTCTTTTTTTTATGTTCCATTTTCGATTTGGTTTTTGCTCCGAAAAAATGTTACACATGTTTTTTTTTGAAATTTTTCTGACAAGTGTTTTGGATGGGTTTTACATTGAAAAATATAAATCCCCTTTTTCTTTTTTTCATTAATATTTTGTCTATTATAAGTATCCTTGACACCTGTTTCAAACATGGAAATTTAAAAAATCAAAATTTTTGCCAATTTCGCAAACGGAGGGCTGATGTACCTTTGACAATATAGGGGACCACCAAAAGACAATATGGGAAAATTGAAATATTTTAATAGATTTTTTGGGAAAGCCCAAACACAGGGAAATTTGGCACAAGGTGGGACAGGCCCCTTTAAAAAGATGTTGCCAAAATATGTCTCTTGGGGGTTACGTTTAAAGAAAAAAAAAGACTTTCAAAATTTAAAAGAACTCCCCGTGGAAAAGGGAAAATGTTTATCCAATTGTTCCTTACAACTTATAAAATTTTTTTTAAAA
>JAODAL010085678.1:0-10500 GCA_025379985.1 Phyllomedusa bahiana
CCCTTATAGGTAATAGGGTCCCCCAAAATTATATGCCCCCAGAAAGGGTAATAAGTCCCCCATAATTATATGCCCCCGTATAGGTAATAGGGTGCCCCAGTAAGTTATATGTCCCCAGTATAGGTAATAGGATGCCCCAGTAAGTTATATGTCCCCCAGTATAGGTAATAGGGTCCCCCAGTAAGAATGATTCAAGAAACGCCTGACCAGAGATGATGTCTCCTGTGAATCCCTGGACGTCAGGAGTTATGTTGCTCCTTTTGATCAATGCAGTAGTTATTTTTTTTATGGGGTGGTGGCCCTGATGGGTCTGACCTCTTTTTTGGTCTCTAATGGGGTGTTGTATGCTATACCTGACTGGTGTCTGACCATATGGGGTCTCTATAGGCATGTTGTGGTTATACGAGCTGGGCCCGCCATTATGTGGTCTCTATATGGTGGGTTGTGGTTATATTGAGCGGGTGTCTGCCCATTATGTGGTCTCTATAGGTGGTGTTGTAGGTTTGGCTGAGCTGGTTTTGACCACTATGTGTCTCTATAGGGCAGTGTTGTAGGTTATCCTGAGCTGGGTCTGACACAGGGTCTTTTTAAATGGCGGTGTTGTAGGTTTATACCTGAGCGGGTGTCTGACACTCTGGGTCTCTATATGGTCGTGTTTAATTTTTAAACCTGAGCTGGTTTCTGACCTCTCTGTGGTCTCTTATGGTCGGTTGGGGTTTATACCTGAGCGGGTGTCTGATCCTTGCGGTCTCTGTATGGGGTGTTGTGGTTATGGTGTCTGACCTTTTTGTATCTCTATATGTGGTGTCGTAGGTTATACCTGAGCGGGTGTTGACCTCTTTTGGGGTCTTTTTTGGGGGTGTTGTGGGTTTTTAGGTGGGGCAACACCGTGCTTCTTGCAGTGGGTGGGCAAGAGTGATGTGGGAGGGCATGGGGGGTTAATTGATGGGCAAACCAAACTTACATGTGGGGTGATAACCTTTGGGGGCTGGGTGGAAAGCAAGGCCATTTCATCCCGGGAAAGAGAGCACACAAAAATCGGGTATTTTATCGGGAGACGCAGGGGGGGCAGCAGTGGAGGTCAGGACCCAAAACGGCTACTGAGGCAGCGGGGGGGTAGCAGTCGCTTTGGGGAGCGTTGGTGGAAAAATCCCCTATGGGCGGTGGGGCAGTTTTTTGTTGAATCTGGGGGCGAAAGTGATCTGACTAGGGACCTAACTTTGGGATCACTCCCCCTGTGTAAACATACCTCACCAAGTGGCCTGGGAGAAAGTGTTTCAGTTGGGGGTCCTCCTGCTGCAGCAGAGCAGCAGCACCATGGCCACATGTCTTTTTCAGGCAGTAAAAGCTTTACCACCTCTCCCAAAGGGGAGTTGTTTGTCTTTCCCCATTATTACTGGTCCGATGCTCCTCCCCTTTCCCACTCATGGGAAACAGTCGTTCACTGAGGCAATTGCCAAGAGCAGCTATGTGTCCAACCATCCAAGGTGCAGAAGCGATTATTCCTGTCCAAGTTGTTGGACTGCATCCCTCCCTTTCCCAAGGGTGGACCTGCACCGTTGAGAACGATGGCGGTCCGACCCGGGGAAAGTCCCAAGCCGTCATTTCCCTTTTCGAAAAGCAGTACCAGTTGACAAATATTAAAAGAGAAGGTTGGCCATCTTCGAACCTGTCGGTGTTTTCCCAAAAGCAGGCACCAACTTGGAGCTGTAACTACGGTGAGGGACAGTAAAAGTCCTTTTGGCTCACGGGGTTAAAATGTAATTCCTGCCCCCAGCCCAGCAACTTGACATTGACACTGTTTCTCCTCCACTTTTGTCAAAGGGGGGGCTATCCTGTCCCCATGCCCCCTCCTACTCCATCTAGCCTTCAGAAGTTTAGTGCTCCCCCATCATACCCATGGCAGGGCCCGCGGTGTCACGCAGTTCTAACACCGGGTTGGCCGGGGCGAAGAAGTTCATAGGGGGAAACTGCCCCGTGTCTGCAACACAAATTGATTTGTGGCATCTTGGCGCAACTGAAATTCAATACATGGTTTCGACAATGGAAGGAACGGGGTTCCCGTGCGTGCTGAGACCGTTGAGCCATGCTCCCACATCACACGTGTTTCTGGTTGTCAAAGGTTCCTCAAGTCTTCCAACATCACAAACGTTCTAAAAATGGCCGGAAACTTTGCATGCACCATCCATTCCTACAAAGTCAACACACCCCCTTGAGCTGCAGCAGCAGAACGGCCTCCCCCAACGGCCTCCGTTGAAATTTCAGTGTCCATATGTTGGACTGACTCTAGGAACAGAGAAAGACCATTAATTATGTCTTGATGATCCAAGTGACAGGATAGTCCTCTGTGTTTTTTTGATTCACCAGTGGCAGCTCATCTTGACACCTGCCCGTTTGCTCAGGCCCTTTAGGGGGGCCCATTTTTTTTGTGAATTGCCAGGACTTGGTATGAATACTTCTTTCCACTGCTTCATCCCCGGAACAATTTTTGCAAATTGTCTGGTCAGGGACGGGAAAACTGGCGTTACATCTCCGCCCATGATCCGTGGGGGCTGAAGGGAGGACATGGGAGCCCAAGCAGTGTCTGGCAAATAAGTGGTTTTTTCTACCCGGGTGCGGGAAAAGAGGAGCAGAAGCAGCGGAAAAGATAGAGGGAAGAGCAGTGCCCACGGGACACCCCTTTTTGCAGTATACGTGGAGAGGGAGGCAGGGAGTCCCTCAGGTTATTGTGCAGGGGGCTACGCATGTGTTTTCCCTGGCTAAAGCAGCTGAATTTTCACCACCGTAGGGGGATGACTTCTGGCTTTACACCCCTTGGGCCCCTTAACCCGGTCCAAAATGGGAGTTTTTTTTTCCCTCTGGGGGGAGGAAAAATCAAGTATTAGAGAAATCCTAAGTCAGTTGGCCGCTGCCTATCTGCGCCATCGTCCATCCTCTGACGTGTCTGACCGCCACGTACCACTGCCACGGCTGCTGTGGGGGAGTAGGAGCATACCGCAAAACCCTGAGCTGGAGTATTGATGAGAAGCTTTCTTCACCCTCAGTGGGAAGTACCATCCACCCGACCAAACCAGGGGGTGGTGACCTACTTGGGACAAAATCTATCCCGTACATAGAGATCCCTGACTACTGGGCACCGCAACTTGCCGTTTTTTGCACTGGAAAAGCTGTCCCTCCCGGAGTAGTGGGGGCCTCAGAGCGGGGTTCATGTGGGGGGCCATAGCTCCCCCAAAGGAAATCCTTTTTTTTCCCCACCCAAATGTGAAGAGACTCCCCTTTGAAAGATGAATCGGGTTTTAAATCACCCAGGATTTCCCCCCCCGTCCCTGATCTAGTTTAAATCCCCTTGATGCCTCAAAAGAATTTTAAAAAATTGGTCTGGATTCTTTGGCTACTCACTACTATTCTGATGTCCCACCCACCTGATGCCCAATCGCTCCCATGCTCCATCTACCCCCCAACACCTTTCCAGGACTGGTATTGCCCCCCACCTCCCCATCTTCACGGGGCATTATAAGACTTTGATGCAAATGCCAGCCCCTCAATCTGTCTTTTTAGCCACCTCCAGCCTGATGCCTGTTTGCAGCACCCCCACCTTGTCTTTCCCAAATTGTGGCCACCCTGTTGCTGCCACCTCCTCAATTTGTCTTTTGCCCTCCTGACCTCATCTCTGCTGTTCTGCTGCCACCTCCACACTGTGTCATTGTGCCTCGGCCACTTGTTGCTGCCACCTCCACAATCTTTCATGTGCCACTCTGTGGCCTACTCAGTTGTTCCCCACCTCCACAATCTGTCACTTCCCACCTGGGGTTACTCATGCTGCTGCCACTTCCACACTGTCATTGTGCCCTCGGGGGCCTGCTCATTTTGCTGCCAACGACCACTCTCTCACCCCGACCCCCTGGGTTTTTCCTATGCTTTTTTCCACCCTCCCCCACTCTTGTTTGTTTTTTCCCCCTTTTTTTTAATCTGTCAAAAGGGCCCCAAACACAAGCAATTTGTCTTTGAAAGGTTAAGCCAAAGACTGCTCCTTTTTTTGCATCAGGGGTTGTCTGATGATTAGGAGCCAAAAGCGGAGTGGGTTCAAAACACTAGACATGTAAAATTTCCCTTTACCATCATTGGGGGTGAGCCGCACAGCCTGTCCTGGAACTAAGTGAATGTTTTTTTTTTATTTTTCCCGCAGACCTCCCCAAATGAGGTGAAATTGTCCCCTTTATTGTTGTTTGCAGTTCTATTTGGGCTCTGTGTTCACTTTGCCAAATACCCACTTGATGCAATTTGGTTTTCGATATTTTATTTTAAATGGTGCCTGTTCTCACGATGGCAAAAGACCATATCAATCCAATAACTTTTAAAAATTCTATTGCACTCCTGTTTTACTTTTGGGGTAAAACGCAGTTGTACGCTAATTTGGTTACAAATATTTTATTTTAAAAGACCCCGTTCTCAGCGGTGCCCAAAAAACCATATTTAAGGGGTACAAATATGCTATTGGTCTCTGTGCTTGTCAGTTTGGCACAAATCGCACTTGAAACCCTAGTTGTTTAAAACAATTGTAGCCCCACTGGGAGTTGAAATTTTTAGGGGTGAAGGGGAACCTGTTTAGTTGGTGTTTCGGTTTTCCACCAGACCCATTTCAAAAGTTTTCCATAGAAAAAAATTCTGTTTCTAATCCTAGTTGGCCGTTGGAAATTTTGAGGGATTTAAGAACACCTGTGATTTGCGTTTTGCAGTACAGTTTTTCAATAAAGACTGTGAAAAAAACTTCTACACCTTTAAAATTTTTATCTTTTTGAACATGGGGGCGATCTACAGGTGGTAAAACGAGCAAAGGGGGGGTTTGGCATGGAGGTAAAGGTATGAGAGAAGGTTTTTATTCCAGTACTGGGGGGGCAACAGGCAAGCCACACATCGCGGTTGCAGGACCGTCAGGCCTGTCATCGCCCCGGTTGGGGCCCCCGTTAATCTCATTTAAATAACAGCGTCGCCAAATTAAAAAATTTTTAAAATGGTTAAAGCAACCTTTTATCCAGCATTTTTTCCCCCTCTCCTCCCGTCAAAGGGCCCCAAATTCTTTAATCATCAGCCATCCCCTTTCCCAAACCCGAAGCAAAGGCAGCCCAAATGTCAACCCCCATTTAAAAACCACTGTGGATAACCATGTTTTTTTTTTTTTGATGACACAATGTGGTGGGGTCAGAAGGCATTTCAAAAGTCAAGAGGGAAAAAGGATGAATTTTTTCTGCTCTGACGCCCAATCGCGGTTGCCCGTCAGGGAGAAAAGGTTTGGGCAGGCGGCACAACTCATGAGGGGTCGGCAATGCCTTTCAGTTTCCTTTGGGTTCTAGCTCCACTTCAGGATTAACTGTTTTGGACAGAAACTCCCCCTGTGGTGTGATAATGTTGATAATGACATTGCGGATCCAAATGGTCTTTTCAGTAAATTTTTCTTTTCAGCCCCCCCATCAGTGGTCGAGGGGGAAAAATGAAAGGGGGGATGTTGGGATGGGGCAGCCCAGAAAGGGGGAGGGCGGTCAAAAAGTCAACTGAGATAAGTCTTTCCAGCCCCGAACCCTTGGGGGCAGGGGGAAAAAACTTTTCTTTCAGCTTATCTCCGTCAAAAAAGGGCCCTTTACCCCGTGAAGCCCGGCCCTTTTTTGATTTAAGCCTCAGATTTTTCCGGGCCGACGTCATATGCCGGATTTCCCTCAACAAAAACCAGTAGAGGCAGAAAAACTAAAGTTTTTTAACCACCATGAACAAGAAAAGGGGATAGCTCTAAAGCAAGAGGAGTCACTTGGGGAAAAAAGGGCCAACCCGGGCTTTTGGGTTCCAAAAACTGTGAAACCCTCGTTTTCCTCCTCCCTCCTCCACCCCCCTTTCCCAAAACAAAACCCTTTTCCCCTGCTGACCAAGGGGCCCCGCTGGGGGGCATGAAACAAATCAGCTCCCGTGCCACACCAACCCCCCCCCCGATTACCACCACCAGAACACAGCCTACCCCTTCTCCCTTTTCCCCCAGTTTTACCTGCACGCCATATAGCGGCCAGTCCCACAAAACCCGCCCTTCCCCTTACCATTGGGGGGAAACAGAAAAAACGCTTTTAAACCCCAACCATCCCCCAAAACCATTCGGGATTGCCAGGCCCTTTTTGGGCCCGGAAATTTTGCCTTTTTTCCCCCTGGGGGACACATATGGGTTTTTCCCCCCAAGTCATGACCCTTGCCTGCCCCAAACCCTATGCCGGGTAGGCATTTCTATTCCTGGGAAAACCGTCCCCGCCCTGGCCACCAGGGGCCACATAAAAACTCCACACTTTGGGTTTCATCTGTATTTTCCCTCAAAAATCCCCTCTTGGGCCCAGTGATACCCTTTTTCCTTTGGTACAAAAATGTGGTTTCTAAATGGCATTTCTTTTTTCCCCACAATTTTTTAAAAGGGGGCCGGAAATAATTTTTCCCAATTTTTGGGGGGTCTGGTCTGTCCAAAACCAGCTATACTTCAGGCCTATTGTAAAAAAAGGGGGTTTAATTTTAAAAAGGGATTTTGTTCTTTACAATTTTTAAACATTGGGCCCAAAGGTCATTTTTTTTTTTTTTGGGGGGGGGGGGGGGGGGGGGGGGGGGGGGGGGGGTTTTTTGGGTACATGCTGCTGCCAAAAAACCCGCATAATCCAGGTTCTATTTCCCCAAAAAAGTTTTCTTAAAAAAAACTTTTATTCTGGGTTAAATTTTAAATTTAGTGTTGAAAAGGTTTAAATTTTTTATGCTTTTTTGGGGGGAAGCGCTGGAAAAGACAGCGATATTCGAGGTTTTATTCAAAAAAATTTTGTTTCAAAATTCATTTCTGCTGCAAATTTTTTCTCTCGTGTCCATAAGGACATTTCTGCGGGTTTGGGGGGTCAGGGCAGACTATTGTAAAGGGGTGCCAGGTGTGTAAAATAGGGCGTACTCCGGTCAGTGGCCCTTCCCTTTGGGGCAATATACATTTTCACTACAAGAAGGGCGACAGTGCACATTAAGGGTAGGGGTACCATAGAAAAAGGCATGAAACCAAAAATGCTATCATTCATGGCAATATCCCAGCCTACAATGTGAAACACATGCTACGGTATAATTGTGAACAAGCAGATACTGGTACAACCCTTGTCAAGAATTATTTTTTACAGGAGACATTCACCCCCCCAAGAACGAGAAAAATTTCCTCCAGCACTTTGAGTAAAACGAAAAAAAGAAAGCCAAAAAAGGATACCTGGGTGGAACGGACACAACCCCCAAGTTTCCAGTGAAGCTAAATTTGGGTTACACCATAGGGAGGGCAAGCGCTCTGGTAGAGGCAAAAATTTTTCCAAGCTTACCCAGTCTTGACTGTCTTCTGGGGGAAGGATCGGGGTCTAGGCCACACTCCGCTTCCACATCTGCTTGGGCCCACTTTTTTTTGTTGCGGGTCATGGGGCATTTTTGCTGTTTAATAAAGCTGACGAGCCCTGGCTCTCACCGCACCCACGTAAGCCGGCCCTACTAGCTGAACCCCATTTTAAATGATACTGAGCCACCCCTGGCTTCTTCCGCACCCACTGTAATCCGCCCCCGCCATTTAACTTCCGTGATCCAAGTTTACACCTCACCCTCCTTGATCTGTAATTCCCACTTGACAGAGATGCAGGATTTTTTAGACAGTCCTCGTTACCTACTGGGGACATCGTTTTGTTTTTTTCACTTCAATGTCCCGGTGGGAAAAACGTCCCAACGTGACAGATAAATGGGAAATAGCCGTAGCAGCAGTAGTATTGGAAAAATAGTTTTTTTTTAATGTAGTTTTTTTCTTATTTCAAAAATTTTTTTGCGATGGTCCCATAAGGGCCCCTGTGCGGGCTTTTTTGGGCATTTGCGGGACAATATGGTAAATCAAAGTCCATTTCACTAAAATACTGGGTTTTTAAAACTATTTTTTTATGGCACTTTTTGATCTGTGGGGCATGCAGGTTTCGGGGCATGCTGCGGAAAGGACTGGGTAGTCAATTCCGTTCAACTAAAATAGTGGTTCAAAGACTACTTTCTTCCGCACTTTGTGATCTTTGGCCCTGAGGTTTTTGGGTCATGCTGTGTACAGGACAGGATTCAATGTCCATTTCATACAAAACTGGTTAAAAACTCTTTTTTCTGGCACTTTTTTTTATGAGGTTTTCCCAAAAAAACATCTTCGCTGTTTTAGGGCCCTGCCGCTGTAAAAATTTAAAACCCAAAAATAAAGGTCTTATTATAAAAAGCTTATTTCCCGAGCTTCAAGCCCTCAAAATGAACACGGTTACTGGTGTCCACCCCTCCTTGATCCACGGGCCCCAAAAAAAAGGGGGAAAATGTATGATCGGGAGTTGCGCCTGTTTTTTTCCCGGAGAAAACGGCGCCTCACCGACGGGAAACCCCTGTTTTTTGGGGCAGGATGCGATGTTAGGGGAGCCTTCGCCACTTTTCAGATGCGCCTCACATGAAGGGGCCTTGGGAAAAGGGGCGCGGGGTGGCCCCTTTTGTGGCGGACGCGGCGCGTTCGTAAACTCCAGCATTTATGATTTTGCGGCTCGGGGAAAGTGGGCGCATTGCAGCCCCTCGCCAACTCCGACAGGGAACCTATTTTATTCTGGGCTAAACGAGCCGAGGAGCGAAGTGAAAGCAAAATAACTGGGGAAAGGGAAACTTTTAGAAGATCGCAAAAGAAAACCCCTCTCGGCTCCAGCTCCGGGGCGGAAAAGGGAGTATGAATCCAAAAATCCCCTTTTTATTTTAGGGATTAAAAAAATTTTTAGAAAAAGAGCTCAAACCTTTTTTAATAAAAAAAAAACACTTTTCCAAAAATCTAAACGGTGCAACATAGGGGAAAATTTAGGATTTTGGGAAGTTCCCCGGGAAATACAGAAATTAAAATTTTCTGTAACCCTTTTCGCTTTGGTGGGCCAGAAACCACCAATAAAAAAAGGAGCAACGGTGACCCATTAAAAACCTAGGGAGAATATGGACCAATAAAAAATCAAAGCGGGACATTTTCAAAATACAGAAAAAAAGCAGAAAAGGAGCAAAATTTTTTGAAGTAGGGGGGGCTTGGCTATCTGGGCCCAATCAAAAGCCCCGAGCTTTTTTCCCCTTTATTGTAGCCCCCCCCCCAATGGCCAGATGGGGCCATGAAATCTGGGCCCTCTCCGCCAAAACAGCATGGAGAATAAAATTAAAAAAATATTTTTTAAAATTTTTTCAAAAATTAAATTTAAAACAAAAAAAATTTCTGAAATTTTAAAAGGGCAATAAATTCTATAAAAAAAAATGGGGAAAAAAAAAAACCCCCAAAACCAACCAACAAATTTTAAAATAAAAAAGGCGGGAATTGGAAAAAATTAAAACCCATTAAAAAAGTGGGCAAAAAAGAGCAAAATTGGTTGGGGCCCAGGGGCAATTATGAATCCACCAATCATATGTATTTGCGTCTTTTTTTATTGGAGAAAAAAGGGGCGAAAAATAAAGGGCGCCCTAAAACTTATTACGTCTATGGGAAAATTCTTTTACAGGTGTTTGGGTTTTGGGAGGGAAGAGGGGGCTCGTCCACTTAGCCATCAGCGGCTGAGCTACCTTCTCAAAAGAGTTCAGGGGGGAAAAAAAATTTCAGAGCGAGTTTCTTTTAAAAATTGGCTAAGTTAAAAGAGGGCGGTTTTTTTTGGAACCAATGGAGAAGGGGAGGAAACGCTTTTTAGGGGTTTTCAAATTGCAATCTTTTAATAAAACGGTACAGGGGCCAAAAAATCAAATGATAAGACTCAAAAGTTTTAACCGATCTCTATAAAAAAATGAACATTCTGTTTGGGAAAGGTTTTCTGCCGACCAATGAAAGAGTTTTAAAAGAATTTGAATTTGGCCCCTGTTTTACACGGCTTTTTCCCCGACGGGTTTGTGAGCCTATTGGGGCTCACAAAAACCGCCGTGAAAATAAGGGGGGGGGGGCCGGGGGCGCGTGGGGGCGCCGCTCCCCCGGCCCCCGAGACAATGCATTGTTTAAAAGGCCCCGGGAAAGCGCCGTAAATAATGGCAGTCAATTTCTCCCCCCGCGGGGATTCGCCGAGCCGGGGGGAGCGCGGAATCCACTGTTCTTTTATGAAAATTTAGTTTAACCGTAATTAAATCCGACGGATTGGGGGCCGGAAATGCAGCCAAAATTTCCGGGGCGGAGTACGGTGCCCCAAACCGTGCCCCCAAAAAAGCCGTGGTGAACCCATGGGCCTTACTGTATTTTTCCCCCCAAATTTTCTATATCGCAATTCCCATTAGCGCCGGTTTTTCGGGCACAAAGCGTTGTTAGGGATTTGATTGATTTATTTTTTATAAAAAAAAAGGTTTTAAACTCTTTTTCAGATAATAATTTTTCACTTAATAAAAAATATTTTTTTTAATCATAAATCCATGCCGCACTTCTGAAAAGCCGAGAAATTTTTTGCCCTGATCTGGCCCTAGACT
>JAODAL010085679.1:0-10500 GCA_025379985.1 Phyllomedusa bahiana
CAACAAAGGGGGACTACCTGGGAACAAAGGGGACTACCCTAACAAAAGGAAATACCTGGCAACAGAGGGGACACTACCCGGGAACAGAGGGGGGACTACCTGGGAAAAAAGGGGGCACTACCGCAACAAGGGGCACTACCCGGCTAAAAGAGGGGCACTACCCGCTAACAGAGGGGGGCAAACCCGCAACAGAGGGGGATCTACCTGGCAAAATGGGGGGTCACCTGGGAAACAGATGGGGACTACCTCAACAAGGGGGCACTACCGGGAACAAAGGGGCACTACCTGGGTAACAGATGGGGGACTACCGGGAACAGAGGGGGACTACCTGGCAACAAGGGGACATACCTGGGAACAAGGGGCACTACCGGCAACAAGGGGGCACACCTCAACAAAGGGGGACTACCTGCAACAAAAGGGGCACCTACCTGCTAACAAAGGGGCATCTACCCTCAAATTTGGCTCTACCTGTACAAGGGGGGCATCTACTTTGGCTACAAGGGGGCACTACCAGCCGTAAGGGCACTACCTGTTTTTGGGGTTTCTAACCCGGCATAAGGGGGTCTACCGGCTTTTCTTCCAAACCTTATCAGTTTTGGGGAGTGGGTGTGGCTTTTTTTTAAGGGCGTCATACCAACAAAGGGCGCCGCCCACACTTCCCCCGCTTTTTTTATTTTCGAAAATTGCAACTATGGGAAAGCATTTTCCCCCGTGAAAGAACTTACATACACAACAAAACCAACCCTTTTTCAAAATTTCCCGTCATCAAAAAAGGGCTTGAAGCTACATATCATTTAAAAAAACGGCTCCTTTTTTTTTTTACAGAGGGGACATTTGAGGCCCACAAAGATCCAGCTACACAAGGACCATATTTAAGATGATCATTGTCCTTGGCCAAATTGTGAGCAACCTCAGAGACCCATAATTCACATTGTAATTTAACAGAATTAATTTAAAGCATATGAAATGTTAAATCAAACAAATAAGCAAGTGTCTAAAAAACCGTGCCAACAACTAATAATTTTAATAACTGAAGTCAATAAAAAGCGTGGAGTTTTTGCATAAACCCACTGCTACACCCGGGTCGAGACCATAAACACAATCGGGGGCAAAAAGACCGGAAACCCTACCCCTTAAGAAAAAACACCATTACCCCCAGCCGTACTCCACTATCTTGAAGGCACCGAAAGCCATTCTTGCTGGCTCAACCACTTTTTCTTTCCAGGGATACAGCCTGGAAGAGCCCACCTTCGCCAAATCGAGTCAAAATAGTCAAAAACTGAAGGAATTATACCCTGAATGCCTCCCTCACCATTTTTTTTTTTTTTTTTTGGGGGAAATTGGGAAAACCCTTTTTCCCGCCTTGGGTTTGAGACCCGCAAAGAGCCCCCCCCCCCCTTTAAACAAACCACAAAAACAAATCTGGGGGACCATCACCGAAAAAAGGGGGAAAAACCCCCAAAACTCAAAATTTTAAAAACCCAAAAATCCAAAGACCCCCAATAAAATTTGTTAAAAGGGTTAAAAAAAGCAAGCGAAGGGGGAAGGGGTTTTTTGAGCTAAGAAAACTGGCGAAATTTTTATTAATCCTTAACACCTTACCCCCAGCCGATTTCACCATGGGTCCCAAAGGGACCCCGAAATCACAACAGGCAAAGTCAACCGGGAGCTCACCGGGGCATAAATAAAATGGGGGGCGAATTGATTCTAACTAAAAAGGAATTATTTAAAAAAAATTTTAGGAAAACTTTGAAAAATGAACAAAGTCGAAAATTTGGGGGAAATTTCCGGGGGAACGAAGTTGTTTTTAATTGATAAAAAGGGCTTTAGCAAAATGGGGTTACATGGGGGAAAGAACTCTGGGGGGAAAAGGCTAGCCTACATGACATGTGCAGAGATAAGCCACTCAGAACCCAGCGGGAATTCCCGTGACTCACCGGGCTAGGTTTACGATTACGTTGGCTTTTTCGAAACGGCGAAAGTCTATAGTCGGGCCCCCATCGATAAGGTAATTTCGATAGTGACATCCCATTTTGAGCATGACCATTAAAGTCCAAAGGGAAGAACAACAACCTTTATTCTTACACCCCAAAAAGGGCTGAAAGCCCGGGGAATTTTAAAAGCCACAACAATCAATTGGTACCCTACATCAAAACACAACAAAATTTGGCTATAAAAAAACCACAGAAAAAAAAATCCCCAAAAACCATTCACCATCCCCCTTCCCTTTTAACCCCAGCATTTCCCTTAAACCACATCAACCCCCAAAAATTTAAAAAAATCCAAAAAGGGCCTTATTAAAATTTAACCATCATTTTCTTGAAAAGGACATTGAATATCCCGTCCTTTGGGAAAGCAGCATTACCCCAAAAACCTGCATGGGCCCACAGGGTTAAAAAAATGCCGGAAGAAAGGTTTTCCCTTTTAACCACCCTTTTTTGTTGAACTGGGCATTGACAAACCCTGTCCTGGACCGCACA
The DNA here is from genome assembly GCA_025379985.1 of Phyllomedusa bahiana. Lineage (NCBI taxonomy): Eukaryota > Metazoa > Chordata > Amphibia > Anura > Hylidae > Phyllomedusa > Phyllomedusa bahiana. The sequence continues at coordinate 2,481 of JAODAL010085679.1, forward strand.
TGACCCCTTAAAAAAAAAAAAAAAAAAAAAAAAAACCCAAACCCGACCCAACAGGGTTTAAAAAATGGCCCAAAAAAAGGATCTTTCAAACCCCCAATTTAGGTTTTAAATGGACAAAACTGTCCCTTTTCCTGGGCCACAGTATGACCATTAAACCTGTCTGACCCCCAAATTAAAAATTTCCCCCAAAAAGGAGCTTTCAACCACCATTTTAGTTGAACTGGGCATTGACTAAAACCCTTTCCCGTGGGCCCCAGCATGACCAGGGCCGGAGTTTTCAGTGGGTGCGGTTTAGAACCCGGCTGCTTTTGTCAACTAATTAAAACGCAGTTAAAAAAAGCCCGATGACCTGCAACGAAAACGTCATTCAGAAGCCAAATGCGGAAGCGGAAGTGTTAGAATCCAGCCTTTCCCAGACACGGGCCCAAGACCTGGGTAGCGCTTGCCCCTCCTATGAGTCCCGGACCAATTGAGCTTCATTTGGGAAAAACTGGGGGGGGGGGGGGTTTTAAACACCCCCCTTTTCACCCAGGTCCCCCCTTTTTTTTGGAAATTCTTTTTTTTCTTTTTAAAACTCAACGGGGGTTGGAAAAAAAATTTTGGTTTTCGTACTTTTTCTCTGTCCGTGCTCCATACCCAAATGTCCCTGAATAACCTACATTTTGGTCAATTTTTCCTGTACCCCCCTTGTACAATTCAGGGGGAAAATTTTTTTTTCCCACTATTTTGAAACATAAAATTTTTTTAGTATTTTAATTCTAAAAACACTTTTAAAATGGGAGGGGAACCCCCACAATTTCTTTTTTCTTTTTTTTTCATTGAAAATTAAAGGGGTTTTGTCTCAATACAGGGTTTTAAAAACCCAAGTTAAAGATTTTTAAAAAAACAAGTTTTTTTGCAATATGTTTCCTTTAAACATGTCCTACCTATTCCTGTTTCCTGAAAAGCACCATCACCCTTGAGCCCATTTCTTGAAAATTTTGGGGAAAAACAAATGTCTTTAGAAACAACTTTTTTTTAAAATAGGACCGTAAAATACTGCATTTCAAAGAAAAAATGCCCCCAAAAAATTCAAAGCATAAACCCTTGACCCTTTGGAAAATTTGTGAAGAACAAATGCTTTTAGAAAAAAAAAAATTTTTTATAATAGGACCTGTAGTAAAGTTACATTTCAAAGAAAAAAACCCCCCCAAAAATTTCCCAAACTTTGAACCCTTGAGCCTTTTGGGGACAATTTTTAAGAAAAAATTTGGCTGTTAAAACAACTTTTTTTTTATAATGGGGACCGGGTAGTATTGCTGCATTTCAAAGCACCCGCCCCAAAAAAAATTAAAAAAAAGACTTTTTCAGCCACTGAAAAAAATTTTGTGAGGGAGAAACCCACTTAGAAGCCACTTTTTCTGTTCCAAAGGACCGGGATTATTGCGGTATCTCCCAGCTACATACCCCAAAAAATTATAAATTGACTTCTCAGCCACTTTTAAAAAATTGGGTTAGGGAGAAATAAATTTAAAAAAGCCACTTTTCTTTTCCAAAGGACCAAAATTTTAGCTGTATCTCACAGCAACTGACCTAAAAACCCTTTTGGAACAAGGGCGAAAACTTTTTAAGATAAATGAGTAAATGGAAAAACGGTGTTTTTCATAAAACCTTGCTGTTTTTTACAGCCCTCCTCACACCCAAAACCAGCAAAAAGAACTTTTGGGGAAAAAGAGAAAAAAAATTTGCGAAAGAAAAAAATCATTTTAAAAAACATTTTTTCAAGGGGGACCATTTCTGTTTGAAGAGGAAGTGTGAAGAAACCCGGCCAACTAATGGGGTTTACCCCCGGAAATTTGGGGGCCACAACATCACAGAGATCCTCCCCTAAATTTCATCTTGATAAAAAGCCCAAACAAATCCACAAAATCTGGGGAAAAGGGCCGGTCCCTTTGTCTGAAAATGACCCCCAGCGGGTGCTAAAAGGTCCGCTCAGATATGACGCGGGCCCTTCGGGGCGGGAAAACCCCCTTCTATGGGTGAAAGCCAGCTCGGGCCTTTTTCGCCATTTTGTAATACCCAGAAGCCCTATTGGGGGCCGGGAAAAAACAAACAAAAAAAAACGGTTTTTAAATTTGCAGATAGTCTTTGCACCATGATTTTAAAGGGCGATCCTGTTTTGTTGGATGTGGTCCCGGGGGCTTTGAAATGCGTTGGGGGAGGGGGGAAACAAAAAAATTTCCCCAGATTTCACCCATTAGGCTTCGCCACCTTGCCGGGCGCTGCCCCAAAAGGGCCAACTTGGCACCCCTTCTGCTGTCACGTCGCTGATTTTGTTCCAAACCCGTGACTTTTGGGGAACGTAAAGGGCGGGACGCAACAGATGCTCCAGTTGATCAATCAGAAAGGTCTCCTTTTTCCCTGCATTTTAAACTCTCTATTTGGGTGGGGGGAAGGGGAAAGTGCGGGGTTTTGTTTTTGTACCGGGATCCAGGAGGTGGCCCCCCCAATAACTGTTTTTTAAATTTGATGGCCTTAATGCGTTTATCATTTTTGGGAAAATGGAGAAAACCCAAAGCCCCATGTAAAGAGATGGGCCTTGAATTCCCAAGCCTCGGGTTTCAAAGGGGCACAAAAAAAAACCTGATTTTCCTCATTTTCCCTCCCCCGCCTCAAATTCGCGCCAACCTTTTTTTAAAGGGAGGGACGCGGAAACATCGGTTTTCTAGGAATACCCCCCTCCCTCCTCCTCCGCTGCCCCCGGGCACAGCTTCAACACAGCCCTGACTTCCCCCTGAAAAAAAGCCCCTGAGAGCGTTTCGCCCCCCCCCCCCGCACAACCCTCTGGACCCCAAACCCCATTTCCCCAAAAGAAACCGATAAAATTGGGAAACTGTGGGGGCCTTGGGGTTTTTACGGAGAGAAAGGCTCCTTTTCCCGAAACTTTTTCCCCGTCCCTTTCCCCGTCCTGGGTGAGACCAAATTGTTTCCCGAGTGCCAACGATGGGTTCCAGAATTAAGATCCCCACAATGCTCATGCTGAAAAGGGGCTTTTGTCCGCACTGCCCCATTTTGGTGGTTTCTTAAAAAACTGGCAAGGAGGGTGAGAGCTTTTTAAAACCCCCCTCCACTCCCCGGGGGGCTCAACCCCCGGAGGTCCCCCCGGGCGCTTGTCGGGCCAGGGTGTCATTTTCGTACTGCGTAAGGGAATTGCGCTGTCCCCCAAAAACGCTGGGGCAGGTGGAGGGGGAATTCCACGTGTTGCCACATCAACAATGAAGGGTTTTTGACGGGGGGGCCCCGACCCTGACGCTGCAACCAGCCAGGCGGGACGAAGCGGGGTGCAAGGGCAGAAGTGCGAATTTAAAACTTCGAGCCCCCTCGCAGGCACCCAGCCCCGGGTAGCTCTTTAGAAATTTCGGGGACGACAAGGTTCATGACATGTCCCAAAGGCAAGGGATGTGCTCCACCTACCGATCTTAAGGGCGGCCAGCAGATTTCCCCCTTTTAAAATCGAAACACCACCTTGCCTGGCACAAGGTTTTTGGTCACCCAGCCAGCGCTCGGTCTCTTGGGGGAGAGCCATCCACAGCTCCCCCTTTTTGGGGGAAACCGGTCCCAAAGACAAAATTAATTTCAACACGGGCCTTTGTTTTTTTTCTGGGCAGGGTGATGCCACCAGGGGAAACCTTTTGGGGGGAAAGAACCCCCACCATCCCTGCTTTTTTAAGAGCTGCGCCGAACCGTGAGAGCCACCGTCAAACCCCCCGGGACATCCACCCAGCTCACCCAGTGACGTTTACAGAATTATAGCGGCCTTTGGGCTTTCTTTCTAGTCCTTTTGTCCCGGGGGTTCAATGGAAATTTTTCCCGGCCCCCCAGAAGCAGCAACCGCTAGGGAAAAAATTAAAATGACACGTGGCTGGGCCGGGGAACGACCGGGATTTTTTGGCAAAGAAATTTCCCGCTCCAAACTTTGGAAATTGGGGGGGAGGGGAAAGGGGCCCTGACGTGGCGGAACCCAACTGTGTCCACCAAAAACGGAAAAAACAACATTTTTCCCAAAGGCCCAAAAACCTGGCAATGCCCCACATTCAGGCTTTTGGCTTTGGGGGTTTTTTTGGGGTTTAAAGTGTTTTTTTCTGCCCCAAACCTTTGGGAAGGGCAGAAGGTTTGGGTCTATACTGGCCGCTGTACAGCCCTGCAGGCGCAAACGGCGGAAGGGAAGGGGAGGAAAGGGTCTCTGGTGGTGCTGTTGGTACTCGGGGGGGACGGTGGAGGGTGAAGCGGGGGCTGATCCCTGATCATGACTCTGAGAACATGGGCAAAACCCGAGGAAAGCTTTGGGGGTGGCGGGGGGAGGGGGAACAAAGTGTGACAGTGGTTTGGGGGCCCGGGCCTCGGTCTGGCCCCTTTTTTGGCCAAGTGTTTTTCCTCCATTTCAACCCAAAGCATTCGCTGCATTTTGACTAACATGTTGGTGGGGTTTAAACCACCTAAATTTTGCCTCTACTTAAGCTTTTACGGCAAAGGCCATATGACACGTGGTTGAATCAAAAGGGTTGGTCAAAAAAAGGCCCAGGCTTGAGTGGTCCTGGACCTTTTTGGAAAGGCGATAAGCGAGTAGCGGGGTTTTTCGCTGAAACCCTGGCTGGGGGAATCATATCAGCGGACTTCTGCGACCGCCCCCTCCCCCTTTTTTAGGCCCGGGAACCCCCTACTGACACTTCCCCCTCATCTTCCCCTCGCCAAATGATGAAGCGCCGAAAACAAAATTTTGCTGAAAAGAAACCCCGTTGGATCCGCAAAATTTTGTCATCATCATCATCATCAACACAGGGGAAATTCGCGTCCTACATTCCCGCATCCGGAGCTTTCGGGGTTCAAGCAAGAGGGACTGCAAGGGGGTTGCCGACCGCCCGGGATTTTTGCCGATTGACCGCTTCCTTCCCTCCTCTGATGGCATCATTTAAATGGGTTTTGACAGAGAAAAATCATCCTCTTTGGCCTCTTGAACTTTTAACATGCCTTTTTGACCCCAACCGCATTTTGTCATCAAAGAGGGGCTTCAGAAAATGGATTATCAAAAGTGGTGGGTACCCGAGTTTACATTTGGGGGGGCTTCAAGTTGGACGGATGCTGGTTTATGCTGATGCCCCACATTTTTTGGGGCCCTGACTGGGAAGGGAAAAGGAGGTAAGACTGCTGGATTCAGGTTGGGTTTTAACCCCTGAAGGACAGATTGGCGACGCTGTTCGTTACTTAGAAACCCCAGGGGGCCCCACCCGCGATACAGGGCCCACGGTCCTGCAACTGGGTGATCCGCTGGCAAGCGTGTTTCGCCACACTGGAAGGAGCACCATCCTCTACCCTACCTCCGTTGCCTACCCCCCTCTTTTTCTCGCTTACCACCTGAATTTCGCTCCTGTTCAGAAAATATACAAAATTTTAGAAGGTATGGAAAGTTTTGGAAAGTCTCTTATTAAAAAACGGGGAAAACCCCAGCTATTCCCCAAATCCCCAAATCAAAAAAAAATTCGGCCTTTAAATATAACTGCAAATAGATTTTATCAAGTCAACAAAACTGGCCCCGCGCCAAATGAAAAAACAGAAACTGAAATTATTCGGATAAAAAAAGGATTTTTGGCACCCAAACAATTCACCTGTGGGAACAAAACAATTGCTGGAAATTTAAATTTTAAATGCAAGGTGGGTCTATCAAAGAATCGGGGCTGGGCAAAAATGCAAAAAACACGTATCTGTAATGTATTTGGGTAAAAAAAGGGTTTTTTTTGGCACCTAACAATTCCCCCTGTGGTAACACACAATTGCTGGAATTTAAATTTAACTGCAAGGGGCCTATCAAAAAAAAACCCGGACTGGGGAAAATTGGGAAAAAAAAACGTAAACGTAAAATAAATTTTTGGATAATAAAAGGTAAATTTTTGGGACCCAACAATTCACCTGTTTTTGACCCACAAAAAAGCTGTATTCAAATTTTAAATGCAAAAAAAATCACAACAAAGCTGGCTTGCGGGCCCAAAATGAAAAAACACGTATCGAAAAAGTATTCGGGTAATAAAAGGTTTTTTTTTTTTACCTATCAATTCACCTGTGGTGACTAAAAAAATTTCAGTATTCCCCTTTTAAAATTCAAGGGCCCAAATGAACCAAAACGTAGGGGCCCAAAGCAAAAAAACACGAAACTGAAATTTATTCGGATATTACAAGGTAATTTTTTGGGCCCCTATCAACCTTGCTGACTCTTATTCTAATTTAAGTAAAAAGGTGGATATATCAGCAAAGGGGGAATTCGCAAAAATGAAAATGAACACCTATCCGAAAAGTAACCGATAATTTAAAATGGGGTTTTGCACCAACAAAGAGACCTGCAGTTACTAGAAAAAAAGTGTATCCAAAAAGTTCAGGCTGCCCAAAAATCCAGGGAAAAAATTTTCAATAGAAAACGTTAAAATAAAACTATTTCAAAAGTCCCACACTAAGTCTTTCTGAACTTTATCCATATTCTTTTAAAAGAACTTGTCATGTTTGCCCAAGGGGGCCCCCCCCCCCCTCCCTCCCCCCCCCCGTGACTTTACAGCATAGATGCTCTTTTTAAAAATTTTCCCACCCACTTTTAAAAAATCCCCCTAATCTCAAAACTAACTAAATTGTAAGGATCACAGCTAATAGTAGAGGTTTCTCTGTAAAAATATAATAATTTCGCTAGCTTTTTGGGACAAAAAGCAGAGCGCACGTCCTTCTGCTCTGAGACCTGAAGACACTGGGGCTGAACAGGAAACGCTGTTCTAAGTAAAACGAGTCATTTTGATTTTTCCAGCCAATCGCAACCATACACATCCCAGTCATGACGTCGCACACACATCTCACCCTGCTCTATTCTGTAATCTGATTTCTGGCCGCCAAAATTACAGGAAAAGCGCCGAAAAAGGCGCGATCTTAATTAGATGATGCACAAAATTTAACCTAAATTATCGCATGATCTAAAAAATCCGATCACCATAAAAACTGTGCCGATTTCAACTTTGTCGATAATAATCGCTCAACACTAGTCACCGCACTATATAAGTCTGGGCGCGATGCTGGGAGCTCATACCGCTCTCACTGTACTGACTTGGGAAGGTGCTGCCGCGGCTGCTTATGATATCTCATACAAAACACTCACTTTTATACAGCGATTTTTGGGGTGCCCACAGCTTGTCTCAAGACTGCTTCTCTTACGTTCTAATTCTGATTTTTTGGGTATTGGAACTGGGAAATCCATGTGCGTCCAATGCAGCTGCATATACATTTTAATGCTACCTGTTCGTTTTTTCAGCACAATGAATATCCAAGGGTTTATCTAAGCCTGTTCCTGTTGTATTCAATTAAAGAAACACGTTTTTACAATCCAAATACCACTTAAATTTTAGTTGCTCATTTCTTTTGCAGAATTTAGATCCAGGGGTTAATTAAGCGTTGTTCTGCTGTTGTGGTCACTAAAAGAAACGTTCTTTTTAACCTCCAAAGAAGAAATTTTTTCTGTAGCATAATTCATAACCGAAGGTTAATTACAAGTTTTTCTGTTGTTGTGTACCGTAAAATACACGCCATTTTAACACGCTACAAAGCTGGTAATTGTGGCACATACTTGTTTGCGCAATTTACATCCAAGGTTAATTAAGCGTTGTATCTGCTTGTGGTCACTAAAAGAAACGTTCTTTTTCACCCCCCAAAGAAGCAATTTTGCCTGACATAAATTCATAACCGAAGGTTAATTACAAGTCTTCTGTTGTTTTTGTACCGTAAAATACACGCCATTTTAACCCCGCTACAAAGCTGGTAAATTTTTGGTTCTCATTATTTTGCGCATTTAATCCAGGAGTTAATTAAGCGTTGTTTGCTGTTGTGGTCACTAAAAAAACGTTCTTTTCACCGCCAAAGAAGAAATTTTGCTGTAGCATGATTCATATCCGAAGGTTAATTAAGCCTGTTTGTGCTTTTAATTAGAAAAACACAGTGTTTTTTAAAAGGCACATAC
>JAODAL010085680.1:0-10499 GCA_025379985.1 Phyllomedusa bahiana
TGGCAAAATTAGTTTTTTTTTCTCCCAAGGGGGACGGGAAAAAGGGGGAGCAGAGCAGCAAAAGGAGGGTTAGGAAGATTGGGAAATAAGAAGACCCAGACACACCATGGCAGTATACAGTGGAGATGGAGGCAAGGACTCCCTCAGAGTAACTTGCACAGATGGCCCGCTGCATGTTGATGTGCCTGGGTAGTGATAGCCGAATAGTCAACATCTGGCAGAGGGATGACTTCTGGCTCTCTACCCTCTTGGACCATCGCTACTGGTCCAAAATGGGGGACTTCCTTTTACCTGCCTAGAGGGAGGACAAATTCAAGTACTATAAAGACATCCTATGTAGTCAGTTAGCCGCTGTCTATCTTGGCCATAGTCCATCCTCTAGCAGCTCTGACCGGGGAGGGGGGAGTGTCAGGTAACAACGCCACGGCTGCTGTGGGGGAGAGTTGGGGCTAGGAGCAGTATCAGCTCCATCAGCAGCAACTGGAGTCTGGAGTCGTTGAGGAACAGGTTTCTTCACCGCCTAGTGAGGAAGGTACTCACCAGCAGCAGCACTTGGAGCAGACCCTGAACCAGTAGGTGGTGGCCTACTTGGAAAGTACCTTGCCAAACCACATTGAAGATCCACTGGACTACTGGGCAGCCAAACTGGATTTGTGGCTGCAACTTGCTGAGCTTGCGCTGGAGAACCTGCCCTGCCGAACCAGCAGTGTGGCATCAGAGCGAGTGTTCAGTGCAGTGGAGGCCATAGTTACCTCAAGGAGAACTTGCTTGCGCACCGGAAATGTGGAGAGACTCACCTTTGTCAAGATGAATCAGGCGTGGATCAGCCAGGATTTCCACTCACCAATCCCTAATGCATCAGATTAGATCAGCCATGCCGCCTCACCCAAACTTTGACAAATGAGTCTGGATTCTTCTGACTACCTGCCTCATCTACTATTCTGATGCTGCCACCCGCCTGATGCTACACATCTGCTGACAGCTACTAATTCTACCACCCACCATCTTTAACAGGGAAGGGTATACCACCCACCTCCCCACTCTTCACTGGGCCAATATGTAGCCACCTCAAAATATTGTAATTGTGCCACTCTCCGGCCTGATGCTTCTGCTTTTGCTGCCACCTCCTCCACACTGTGTAATTGTGCCACTCTGTGGCCTACTCATGCTGCCGCCACGTCCACAGTCTGTCATTGTGCCACACTGTGGCCTCATGCTGCCGTCACCTCCACATTTTGTCATTGTGCAACTCTGTGGCCTACTCATGTTGCTACCAACTGACCACTTTCTCACTCGAACACCCTGTGGTTTCCTAATGATATTTCCACCCTCCACCACTCAATGACGTTGCCACTATGTTTGGTTTTTAACTTCTTTCAATCTGTCAGAAGGAATGAAAAGGACAAACATAGCCAATTGTGTCCTGAGAGAAGCCGTAAGGCCAGTATGACATGGTCCTTTTAATTTGCAGCAGGAGTGCATACAAAACACAGAAGACATACAAATATTCCATTCACGTTATCATCTCTGTTTTGGATCAACTCCTGTTTCTTTTTGGCTTTAGCACTACTGATGGATTATTGACCGATTGAAAGCGGACTCTGATGGATAAAAGGAAGGGCAAAATGATCAGTGAAATCAACGCAAAATTACTGCCAGCACCCTCTCCACTCTTTTGGGAGAATGGGGGGTCCCTACATGTATCAGAGTATAACAGAACAGGTTCTGTCATAATCTGTGGAATCATCTGTCACAAATTTACTTTTTGGCGCAGAGAACAATATCTCAAAATAATAACCTGCCTGTAATGGAGATGTTGTGTAAACAAAAACACAAAAAAGCTGTTTTTTAAAAAAGTTTTTTTTAGACAAATAAGTTATTTGTCAGAATTACTGCCGACACCATCTCCACTCTTTCGGGAGAGAGGGGGGCTCTACATGTAACATCGTTTAACAGAACAGGTTCTGTCATAATCTGTGGAATCATCTGATTACGGTGTAAAAGGAGTGCACTCTTTGACGCTATAGTAGAATCTTGGCCCTCAGCTCAGTTCTTTCCAGCTGGTGCTGATGTTACCTTGTCTGGCTGTGTTCCCAATTCAGTTATTTGGTCAGTTTTGCCCCTGTAACTACCCAGAGAAATAAATGTGAAGCGATTTCTAAGACGCGCCTGTCATCTGCATGTCATACTAAAACACAGCATTATATGATGACCAAACCATGCTCCCTATGCATATTTGAGCATGGCACAATGTTCTACAACACCCTTCAGGCTCTCCGCAGCCTGGAAATAGCTGTTTTTGTAATGCTATTCGTCGAGAATAAATTCAGAACGAAACAATTATTTGGGGAAAATTCAGCAATGCAGCAGAATCAAATTTTTGAGAAATTCGCTCATCTCTAACAGACACCACAAGGGTTTGCTGGCCTAAACTGAATATAAGTAAAGTATGTACCATCCATTGATACAGAAGGAAAAGGGTTAAGCACCTTTAAATTATTCCCTGTTTTGATGTATCTTCCCGCAAATGCACGTATGCATACAACCTGGCGATCGTGCGGGCTTGCGGGAGCCCTCATAAACCGCGGGGGGACCGGGGTTTTATATTACCACGGGCCTCAGCGCACACCCCCCGGCCAAGTGACCCGGCCGGGGTTTTTATCCCCTTAACCCACGGTCAATTAAGATCGCGAGCTAATCGGGGCACGAGATGGAGCGACCCTTTACCACTGGCTCTAACTGAAGTCACTTCCCGGGAACCGTCGTGACGTACACCCACAATCTTGGGGGCATCATGACTGACAGTTGTCATGGCGAAAACCCTTACACATAATACTGTGTACTGGCCTGCTTTCTAACAGCAATCTTCAGAAGAAAGAAAGAAAAAGAAAGAAAAAAAAGTGTAAAAAAAGTGCTTCAACATAAAAAAAAAACTATATAAATTGGATATCACCGTAATCGTATTGACCCAGAGAGTAAAGCTAACTTGTCATGGGTAAATGGCAGTGAGCCTTGTTAAAAAATAAAAAAAAAAAACCTCCCTAGGATTGCAGCATTTTCGTCACACTGCCTTCCAAAAAACGGATTTAAAACCGATCAAAAAGTCTTGTCCCCTCAAAAATGATACCAATAAAAACATCAACTCATCCCGCAAAAAACAATCCCCAACACAGCTAAAAATAAAAAAGTTATGGCTCTCAGACTATGGCGATGCAAAAACGTGTTTTTCTTTTTGAATAAAAGTGTTTTTATTGTGTTAAAGCAGTAAAACATGAAAAACATATACACTTTGGGTATCGCTGTAATCGCATCGACCGGCTGAGTAATACTAGCATGTCATTTATACCGCACGATGTAAAAAATAAAAATAACAAACACGACAAGTAATGCTGTATTTTGTTCAAAATGCCTTACAAAAACCTTAATAAAAATTGATCAAAGCGTCATATGCACCCCATAATGGTACTATTAAAAACGTCAACTCATCCCACAAAAAACAAGCCCATAGTAAGCTCCGTATACCGAAAAATAAAAAAAATTATGGTTGTCAGAATAGGACGACATAAAAACGAAATTTTTTATAGACTTATTTCTACTGTGTAAAATTAATAAAACATAAAAAACTATATAAAATGTATATCATTGTTATTGTACCAACCCCCATAGTACAGTTGTCCTGTTATTTATCCCCTATGGCGAACATAAAATTGAAGCCCAAAAAACAATGGTGGAACTGCATTTTCTCCCCCCCATTTTCATAGCCCAATACTGAAAAAAAACTATGGAACACCTGTGTGCCCAAAATGCACAGTACACCCCTAGATGAGATCTCTGAGGTATGTTGAATCCAAAATGGGGCGACTTCTGGAAGGTTTCACCTGTTCTGGTACTTTGGGGTTTTTGCAAATGCGACATGGCCCCACCAAAATCTGCGTTCCAAAAGCCAAATAGCGCTCCCTCCCTTGTACCTCCTGCCATGCGCGCAAACAACAGTTTACACCCACATGTAGGGTATTGCCGAACTTGGAAGAAATTGAGTGACAAAATTTGGGGTGCGTTTTTTCCAGGATTCCTTGTAAAAATTAAACATTTTCAGCTAAAATTGCAGTTTGTTTGAAAAAATAACCTTTTTAATTTTCACAGCTTAACACTAAAAAAAATATTGTGAAAACACCCGTGGGTCGATAACTCACTGCACCCCTGGATATATTCCTTAAGGGGTGAAGTTTCCAATATGGGTTCTTTTAAGGGGTGTTTATTAAGTTTTAGCATCTTAGGGCGTCTGAAACCTGAAATGGCGCCTAAATAAAATCGTAAAGAAAATGAGACCCCAGAGTCCGGGAGGTGCTGGTCACGGGGGTCACGGGCTCCGCTGCCCCCCGCGACCATCACCCTGCTCGCAGGGGTCCGGCGCGGCGGCTGCGGCTGCCCGCGACCATCCCTCTGCTGTCCCAACCCCGGCGTGCGTCCCTTACCCATCACGCGCTCCTGTGAACGCCCGCTCCCCTGCCGTGCGTGGTTGCGTTTTTAGGCGTGCGCGCCCCGACTTCTCTAAATTTAAAGGGGCCAGCGTCCCGATTATTTAAGGTATCCGCCCCCAGCACTTCCCTGCCAGTCTGTTGGTTGTTTTTTGGTGCGTTTAGAGAGTATTGGAGTTCAGTCTTGATTACCGTGACCATCCGCTTGCTTTTACCTGCCCTTTGCCTGTTTGCCGCCTGCCTGACCGTCTGCCCGTCTCTGACTACGAACCTCTGCTGCCTGCCCTAACCTTCTGCCTGTCCCCGCCCTACGTCTCTGGATTACGTCTTGTACCATGCTGTACCCCGGCCGCCATCGCAAGCAAGTCATTGTCAGGGTAACGACCTGGTAGCCTCATGCCGCAGCAAGTCCATCCCGCTTTGCGGCGGGCTCTGGTGAAAACCGGGGCTACTTAGATTCCGTTCCTGGCGTGGCTTGCTATCATTGCTTGCGTTGGCCCAGCGAACCCACTCCTCCGTTACATTTACAGAATGGCCTGGATTCCGCCATGGTACCTCTGCCTATCTCCGGGTCGTCACTACAGCTGTCGCCCAGCAGAGTCAACGTATCGACCACAGCGGCCATGATTGCAGAACCTTGCGACCCGCCCTGCCTCCACTGGCTGCCCCTCTTGCACCTGCATCCGTTGCCCCGGGCAACCATTCCCTCTACCTGCTTCGGCTTCGGGACCCTCTCTGCATCTGCCACTTCCCTCTCGCTACGATGGAGATCCCAAGAAGTGCCGGGGGGTCATCAGCTCGTGCTCCATCCACCTCGAGATGATGGGGCACCAATTCCCTACAAGCGAGCCAAGGTGGCCTTCATAATCAGTCTCTTGTCTGGAGAAGCCTTGGCTTGGGCTACGCCACTATGAGATCGAGGGGATCCTCTGACGGCAGACCTCCAAACCTTCCTCTGGGGGTTCCGCACAGTCTTCGAGGAACCAGGCCGTACTTCTTCGGCTGCCGTAGCGCTGCTCCAGCTTCGTCAGGGCGACACCACAGTCGGTCAGTATTCGGTGCAGTTTCGCACTCTCGCTTTGGAGCTGGACTGGAATAACGAAGTGTTGGTGGCAACATTTTGGCAAGGCCTCTCGGGGCGAATCAAGGATGAGCTCGCCACTCGGGATCTACCAAATGCTTTGGGTGAACCTAACCATTTAGCCATCCGAGTGGATATATTCGCTTCGCCGAAAAGGCAACAAGAGCTCCGCCTTTAACGGGAAACCACCGTCCACCCGCCGTTTCCCCCGCTTGGCTCCCATGTTCCAGCGTCACCTCTTCCCCTTTAAACGGCCTCTGAAGAGGAACCTATGCAGGTCGAGAGAGCCCACCTGTCCCAGAGGAACGTTCTCAGCGTCGTCTGAAGCACTGTACTTCTATTGGGCGGTTCTGGCCAAAATTTTATTGGGGACTGTCCGGTGCGCCCGGGAAACTTACGCACCTAGGGCTCGTAGGAGAGGGCCTTAGGTGTCAAAACGGCCCCCCTCTTTGACCATCCCCGTATTAGGGTTTTCCCGAAGCATTTGGGCCCACGCCTTTATTGATCAGGATGGGCAGGAAACTTCATAAGCCCGAACTTGTGCCCCAGGTTTCGTCTCCTGTGTTTCCTTGCAAAAAAACCTATGTCGTCCCCTCGGTCAGGGGTGAATCCCTTAAAGGCGCTATCCGTTCCCGACGGCCCCCTCTTCTTGCAGATTAGGGCCCTTCCAAGGAAATGTTAAACTTCTTGTCCTGCTCGATCCCTGCTCGGAAATTTTCTGGGCCTTTCCTTGGCTGCGGGGCCCATCCCACGCCCTTGGATTGGAGCCAGGTGAGTTTGCGTTGGGGCCCCGGTGTCTCTCCCATTGCCTGTCAAAACGCAACTCGCCCCTCAGGTCGTCTCCCTGTGTTCCCAAAGCCTCCTCGGTTACCTAGCCATACGGGGCTTTGCTGATGTCTTTTCGGAGAGACGGCCGAAAACGTTTTCTCCCAGGCCTTTGACTGTCCCACCCGCCCCTGCAACCTGGTGTTTCCTCTAGAGGCGGGTTTACCCTCTCCGCCCCGAGACTAAGGGATGTCTGAGTACATAAAGGGCCCCCGCAAAAGGTTTCTTTCCGTAAGTCTCGTCCCCGGCAGGAGCCGGCTTTTTTTGTGGAGAAAAAAGAGGGTTTTCTACGGCCCTGCATGATATGGGTTTTAGTGTTGAGGATTTTTATCGAAAAATTTAAAATCGGAAAGGGTTTTTTATGGTGATCAAAATTTTCCATTTTCTGCAAAATTTAAAGGTTTAAATCTGTGCCATCTATTAAGATCGGCCTTTTTCGGGCTTCCTGAAATTTTTGGGCGGCCAGCAAATGAGATTACAGAATAGGAGGGTGAGTGTGTGTGCGACGTCAATGGGATGTGTATGGTTGCGTTGGCTGGAAAAACACATGACCTCGTTTTACAAGAACAGGTTTCCTGTTTACCTCAGTGTCTCCAGGTCTCATAGGGATAGGCTGCGCTCTGTGGGGCCAAAAAAGTCAACGAAATTAGTTTTTTTTTCTGCACAGAGAAAACCTACTATTTGTGTGACCCTTCCCAATTTTTTTAATTAGAGATTTGAACTTTTTATGTAGTTAGCTGAATTTTAAAGCAGATTCCCGCTGTAAATTACGGCGTGGGAGCGGGGGGGGGGGGGGGGGGCCCTCGGGCGAACACAGCAAGCTCTTTTTTAAAAAGAAAAAGGGAAAAAAATTTTTCCCCAAGATTTAGTGTAGACATTGTAGTGGAATATCTTATTAAAACATTTTGCTTTTAAAATTTTCCCTGGATTTTGGGCAGCCTGAACTTATTTTGGTAAAAATAATTTTAGTAACTGCAGGTCTCTTTGTTAGTGCAAACTCCCCTTTTATTTCTTTTAACATTTAGATAGGTGTTAAATTTTCCCCTTTACACCTGTGATGTTGATATATCCCCCTTGCATTAAATTAAAAACCCAGCAAATCTTGTAGTCGCCAGGTTGTTTTGTTGCAAAAATACCCCTGTTTCTACGAAAAATCACAGTTGTGTTTTTTTATTTTCGCACCAGCATGTTCATTGACGAGCTCTCGTAAATCTTTAAAAAAGCATTCTATATTCCCCAGGTGAATTTAAAGGTGCAAAAAATACCCTTTATTATATCAAAACATAACAGTTAGTGTTTTTTGACTTTTGCGCCCCCCGCCTGTTTATTGACGCGCATTTTTCGTAAATCTTAAAAAAAGAATTTTATTTTCACCACAGGTGAATTAAAAGGGGCAAAAATACCGTTTATTATATCAAAAAAAAAACAGTTCGTGTTTTTTGCTTTTGCCCCCGATGTTCATTATGAGCATTACGTAAATCTTTAAAAAAGCAATTCTATATTCACCACAGGGGATTGAAAGGTGCAAAAAATACCGTTTTTATATCCAAACATAAAGTTAGTGTTTTTTTTACTTTGCGCACCCCGCACTGTTCATTGGCAGCATCTCGAAACTTAAAACGCAAATTTTTATTCACCACAGGTGAAATTTAAAAAGGGGCAAAAAAAACCGTTTATTTATCAAAACATAAACAGTTACGTGTTTTTTGATTTTTTTCGCACCCAGCCTGTTCATTTAGCAACATCTACCCAAATCTTAAAAACAGCAATTCTATATTCACACAGGTGAATTGAAAGGTGCAAAAAAAAATTTCCGTTTATTATATCAAAAAATAACGTTAGTGTTTTTTGACTTTTGCGCCCCAGCATGTTCATTTACGCTGCTTACGTAAATCTTAAAACAGCAATTTATATTCACCAAGGTGAATTAAAAATGCAAAAAATACCGTTTTTATATCAAAACTAACAGTTACGTGTTTTTTTACTTTTGCGCACCCCACTGTTATTGACGCGCTCTACGAAATCTTAAACGCAATTCTATATTCACCACAGGGGTATTGAAAGGTGCAAAAAAAAAGTTTATTATTCAAAACATAACAGTTTGTGTTTTTTTACTTTTGCGCACCCGCACTGTTCATTGACGCAGATCTATGTAAATCTTTTAAAAAAGCAATTCTATTTCACACGGTGAATTGAAAGGTGCAAAATACCGTTTATTATATCAAAACATAACAGTTACGTGTTTTTTGACTTTTGCGCACCCAGCACTTTCTTGACGCAGCATCTCTAAACTTAAAACAGCAATTCTATATTCACCAAAGGTAATTAAAAAGGGCAAAAAAACCGTTTTTTATATCAAAACATAACAGTTACGTGTTTTTTGAATTTTTCGCACCCAGCACTGTTCTTGAGCAGCATTTTTACGTAAATCTTAAAACAGCAATTCTATATTCACCACAGGTGAATTGAAAGGTGCAAAAAATACCGTTTATTATATCAAAACATAACAGTTACGTGTTTTTTGACTTTTGCGCACCCAGCACTGTTCATTGACGCAGCATCTACTTAAATCTTAAAACAGCAATTCTATATTCACCACAGGTGAATTGAAAGGTGCAAAAAATACCGTTTATTATATCAAAACATAACAGTTACGTGTTTTTTTGACTTTTGCGCACCCAGCACTGTTCATTGACGCAGCATCTACGTAAATCTTAAAACAGCAATTCTATATTCACCACAGGTGAATTGAAAGGTGCAAAAAATACCGTTTATTATACCAAAACATAACAGATACGTGTTTTTTGGACTTTTGCCCAGTCCAGATTTGTTGATAGACACCTTGCAGTTAAATTTGAATCCAGCAATTTTGTTTTGATTAGAGGGATTTGAGAATAGCTGTGATTTGCCGTCTTTTAATAAGAGACTTTCCAAAACTATTCCATACCTTCTCAAATTTTTATATTTCTGAACATGGAGCGAAATGCAGGTGGTAAGCGAGCAAAGTGGGGGGTAGCACATGGAGGTAGAGGTACGAGAGAAGGTGCTCCTTCCAGTGCTGGCGACAACACGCATGCCAGCGGATCGTCAGTTGCAGGACCGTCAGGCCTGTCATCGCTGGCTCAGGGCCCTGTGAATCTAAGTAACGAACATCGTCGCCAATCTGTCCTTCAGTGGTTAATGCAACCTGCATCTAGCAGTTTTACCTCCTCGTCCTCGCAGTCACGGCCACAAATGTCGTCATCAGCATCATCAGCATCCGTCCAACATGAAGCAGCCCAAATGTCAACTCGTGTACCCACCACTGTGGAAATCCATTGTCTGAAGACCTCTTTGATGACAAAATGCGGTTGGGGTCAGAAGGCATGTTAAAAGATCAAGAGGATGATTTAGTCTGCTCTGACGCCCAGTTACTGATGCCATCAGAGGAGGTGAAGGAAGGTCAATCGGCCAAAATCCCGGGCGGTCGGCAACGCCTTGCAGTGCCCCTTGCTTGTAGCCCGCAGCTTCTGTGTATGCAGAAGTCAGACGACCACAGTTCACCTGTGGTGTGTGATGATGACGACATTTGCGGATCCATCCTGGTCTTCTCCGCGAATTTGCTGCGAGCGCTTCATCAGTGGACGAGGAGAAACGAAGGGGTAGTGTCAATACGGGTCCCGCCACAAAAAGGGAGAGGGCGGTCGCAGAAGTCCGCTGATATGATTCCGCCAGCCACGGTCAGCGCAAACCCCGCTCCTCGCTTATCGCCGTCAAAAAGGTCCAGGACCTCTCAAGCCTGGGCCTTCTTTGAGCAAGCCTCTGATTCACCCAGCGATGTCATATGCCGCCTTAAGTGGTTAACCACCACCAACATGTCTAGTCACATGCAGCGAATGCATGAGTTGAAATGGAGGCAACACTTGGCCAAAAAAGGCCAGACCGACGTCCGGGCCTCCAACCACTGTCACAACCCTCTGTCTCCGCCTCCTCCTCCTCCCCACCACCAAGGTTCCTCAGCTGCCCATGTCTCTCAGAGTCATGATCAGGGCAGCCTCCGTTCACCTCCCCGTCGCCGAGTACCACCGCCCACCCGGGGACCCATCCTACCCCCTTTTCCTTCCGCCCGTTGGACG
>JAODAL010085681.1:0-10499 GCA_025379985.1 Phyllomedusa bahiana
ATCCTGCTGCAGTTTGCATCAGGGAAGAGGAGGGTAATCATAGTCTCTATGAGAATTATGACTCCCATATTTACAGTCCATACTTCAGGCGTTTTGCACGTAATTATCCCCTGAAGTACGACTAAAAAAATCATAAACAAAAACTTAAGAGATTGTTTACAGAACATAAAGCACGTGCCCCTGTGCTGTGAAAGAACGGCTGGCAGTTGAACATACCCTTGGGGTTTTTGCGGGGGTTTACTTCAGGGCATTGACAAAAAAAGGCCAAGAAATGTGCTGTGTAAACAACCTCAAGGTATTTCCCAACCGTATAGCGGGGAACCTTTTGCCCCCGGGCCAGCGCGTACTTCAAATAGCATCTCCCCGGGGCCTCCCTTTAGAAGCCGGGTAGTTCCCCCCCTTTAGTACCAGGTAGTAGTTCCCCCCTTTAGAACCCGGGTAGTCCCCCTTTAGTACCCAGGTAGTCCCCCCTTTAGTTGCCAGGTAGGTATTGCCCCTTTAGAAGCCGTAGGTATTTGCCCCTTTATACCCAAAGAGTCCCCCCCCTTTAGAAGCCGGGTAGTAGTTCCCCCTTAGAAGCCGGGTATCCCCCCCTTTAGAAGCCGGGTAGTATTGCCTCCTTTAGACCGGGTAGTTCCCCCCTTTAGTAGCCAGGTAGTGCCCCCTTTTAGCCAGGAGGTTAGTTCCCCTTTTAGAAGCCAGGTATATTGCCCCCTTTAGTACCAGGTGGGTATTCCCCCCCTTTAAAAGCCAGATATTCCCCCCTTTTAGAAGCCAGGTAGGTAGTTGCCCCCTTTGAAGCCAGGTATTCCCCCCTTTAGTAGCCGGGTATGCCCCCTTTAGTACCCAGGTAGAGTTGCCCTTTTAGAACCCGGGTAGGGTAGTTGCCCCCTTCTTACCGGGTAGGTAGTTGCCCCCTTTAAAGCAGGTAGGTAGTCCCCTTTTTAGAAGCCGGGAGTCCCCCCTTTAAGCCAGGTAGTCCCCCCTTTTAGTATCAGTAACCCCCCCTATAACTAAAAAAAATACAATACTAAATTCCCCTCACCCCCGCCGCGCGTCACTCCCCCTGCGATGCTGACCTGTATGTACGGCGCACACCGGCCACAGTATATACAGGGGGCAAAGCGAGGTGGGAACGATCCCTCCTGCCTCCTCCCTGCACAGTGAGACGCGCCGGATGGGTGAGCGGCCACTGCGGCCGCTTCACCCGCCTGTAGCAGCGGCCCGCGGTGCCAGAGTAGCACTAGCGCTACTCTTGTGCCGCGGTAATTTAAAGAACCCCCGCCGCCTACTGGTAGTGGCTGAGAAGAAGCGCGAGTAAGCGCGAAACAGCTGTTGCCTGTGTGCAATCGCTTCCAATGTCTGCCCCTCCACGGGATATTTTGCTGAAATAAAGGAAGACATTTTTACGTCATATGGTGAGTGCCGAGTGTTTTTCTTCTATTTTCCCACGTATATTGAAAGGACTATTGCTGTTCACACTCAGTGCACCGCATTATACGTATCTGTTTGCGGATTGCAGGGGAGAACTGAACCATATTCTGGCCGGTATAGGCAGTGCCGGGGCATTAACTTTTTCATACACAAAATAATGAGATGTCAATGGCCTCTCAGTGGCAGAAATATCTCCCATGTGGTGTAAAACACTGACCAGAAACACCATTTTTCCTTGTAACTTATACACTTTTGTGGCTTTGGAGCACATAGCTGGGGGAATGGCACTGTAACACCGTCATGCATTTGGACATACTGGTATGTCCAAATGCATGAAGGGTGTATGAAGCAGGCAGAGTGTAACAGATGATGACTAAAAAGCCCTTACACGGCAGTACAATAGTACTGCCGTATAAAGAACAAGCAATTGCAACCGTTAGTGCTCAAATATCCTAGGGGGACACATTGTCAAAGTAAAAAAAAAAAATAAAATACATTTCAAAAAATAAATAAATAAATACATATTAGAAGTTAAATTAACCCCTTTTATGCTCTTTTACAAATAATAATAATAAAAAAAGTATGGTATACATAATTGGTATCGCCACAGTCTTTTAAATTATGACATCAGTTATCCTGTATGTCAAATGCCAAAATGATGGTTTTCTGATTATTTCACCTCCCTAAAATTTGGAATAAAAACTTCTGTGTTATAGAAAGTGGGATGAAAAAATTCAGTCACTATGTGGTGGTGATATGTGGAGTTATTATTCAGTCACTATATGATAGTGATATGTGGTGGTATTAGTCAGTCACTATGTGGTGGGGATATGTGATCATGATGTGGCGGTGTTATTCAGTCACTATGTAGTGGTGATATGTAATGGTATTATTCAATCACTATGTGGTGGTGATATGAGGTCATGGTGTGGCAGTATTAATCAGTCACTATGTGATGGGATATGTGGTGGTATTATTCAGTCACTATGTAGTGGTGATATGTGATCATGATGTGGTGGTATTATTCAGTCATTATGAGATGGTGGTGATATGCGGTCATGGTGTTGTGGTATTTTATGGTCTATATAAAGTGGTATCATTGATAATATTGGTCTTGGTATACAGGTTTGTGCAGTAACATTATGGTGATAATATTTGCTGCTTGTATAGCGGTATTACGTGGTTACTATCACCATTATTTAGAGGCATCATCTATTGAAAATTGTCTTTATAACTATTTGTATGCATGTTTTCATACCCAACATTTTATTTTATATAAATATAACCTAAAAAGACTCTACTTACTCCACTGTAGGGTGTTTGAATTGTGTTTTTTACTCCATTCCACCTAGCTGAGAATGGCGTAGGCACGTGCGTTAGGTTCGGGCTGGGAATCAAAAATTTTCGGGGGAGGGGTGGGGGCGCCATTGGCCCTACTTGCCTAGGGCACCAAAATGCCTTGTCCAAGCCCTGCGTGGAGTGCAGGGAAATGAGGCAGTTAGCTGGGTGACAGTCAGAAAGCAGGGTAGAGGGAAAGGTGTCAGGGAGGCTAGTCCTGATTTGGTTTGCATCACAATTTCCTAAAGACAACAATTTTTTTTTTTTTTTTTTTGTAATCTGAGGATGAAAGCTTCTTTTTTTCAGGCTTAAGTGAAGTTCCTTACTTTTTGTAATATTTTTGACTTGTTGCTCACTTTTTTTTAATTTTTTGGAGGCAAAGCAAGCAGAAAATGAAATTTTGGTCTGGGTATTTTTCTCTACAGTACCGCATGCCACGCCAGAGAGGGAATAAAAAATTTGGTGTAGGAAAGAGGGATTTGGGTATTTGGACATCTGGGCTGACTCCTGTCTTGGCTATAGACTCTATGCTAGGAACAGACTGCACCTAAATGGGTAGGGTGCAGATATATTGGGGGACAAAGGGTGACATGTATGAACAGGGCTGCACCAGTTTCCTGGTGTACTTTAAGCCAAAAAAAATGTATGAACAGGTGCACTCCAAACTTTATCGCGATAAGTGCCTTTGTAATGTGCTAAAGACACTTTTTAATGCGCCAAAGTTTAGGGGCGTTCTGGAGGCGTTGCACCACATTCATAGAAGTAGACATATTTATGATTCTTTGACACCAAATCTAGGTGCAGAACTGTTAGAACAATCAGACTAGGTTAAAGGTGATCTGTCTGAAGCAGACTTTTCGTATTGGCACTAGACTGTGCCTGTATGTATGAACTGCAGAAGAACAGGTTCATACATTCTGGCGCAATCTACACTACTTTAAAGCTACTTAGAACTGGCCTGTCAGCGCCAATGTTCTTACTTGTCACCCATAGCGTGCAAGATAGTGAAGATAAAGATCTGGAAAATTAGTAATATATAAGTGGTGGAGTGTAGGGCGAGAGTGTAATAGCTAATACGGAAAGAAAATAAACTCTAAATTGCATGCTAATCAATGTCATGAGTCTCACCAATAAAATTAATGAGCTACAATTGTTTATCTGTGAACAAAATTATGAGATAGTGGGAATAACTGAGACATGGCTGGATGAACACTATAACTTGACGGTTAACTCACAGGTTTACAGTTTGTTTAGAAAATATCATCAAAATTGGAAGGGGAAGGTATATGTCTTTGTATAAAATCCTGTGTGAAGCCGACACTGTGGGAAGGTAAAGATACAAGAAATTAACGTGTGGAGTCAATATGGGTAGATATACATGGGGGTAATAATAATAATAATAATAATAAAATTCTATTAGAGGTCTGCTATAGGCCACCAAATATAACTGAACCCAAAGAAGATATACTCCTCAGACTGTAAAATAGATGAGTCGGCTAATCATAATGAGTCTGTTATTATGGACGGCTTTAACTACCCAGACATAAACTAGGAAACGGAAACCTGTGACTCTCATAAAGAAAACAGGTTTTTGTCCAAAGATGGTTACCTTTCCCAACTGGTGCAGGATTCAACTAGAGGAAAGGCACTTTTGGACTTAATATTGACAAACAGACCTGACAGAGTAACCAAGGATCGGGTTGAGGGGCACGTGGGTAATATTAACAACAATAAAATAAATTTCCACTTATCCTTCAATAGAGTATTTTATTGACGAGCCACAAGAACATTGAATTTTAAGGAAGGCTAATTTTAGTTTGCTTACAGAGACCATAAACCAAATTGACTGGGATAAGATCTTTAAAAATAACATAACAGATAATAAGGGAGAGATTTTTAAAAACATCTTAAGCGCTCACTATGAAGGGTACATGCCTTATGGAAATAAAATGATTAGAAACAGGAAAAAAAACAATGTGGATCAACAAAGATTCTGTCACGGGGGATGCTGGGTATGTGTATACTCGGGGCCACTGCAAGTGAAGGAATAGCAGACCACGCCAGTAGTGGAGTGTAAGGGGCTCCCGGTCTTCGCCGGAGCCCACCGCAGGGCCTGGACGGACTTAGCTGCAGGGAACTCCCAGGTGATGTGGCTACTTGTAATGACAGCCAAAATGCCTGACGTCAGGTACAGGCAGAGGTGACAGGTCAAGGCCAACGATAACAAATCCAACGTTGGAGTATGCAGCTGTAACCACGGCAGACCCAGGAGAATGAAATCTTCTCTATGTGGGACCTCCCAACCTGCAGTGACAGAGGGCTGATATAAAACAGAAGCAAGTTCTTGCAGACTCTACCTGTTGATGCAATAAAAAACACAAAGACTTCTCTAGATGGAAGACAGGCAGGCGGTACTTGGAAAACAGAGACAGCTGGATAAAGTACTCAGTGAAACCAGAGTCCAGAATGCCAGGGACTTGGAACGCGAAGTCAGAAGCAGAACTAAGAGCCACATGTATGAAAACTGTCTAGGTCTAAAATTCACTTTGTCACCCATAGCAACCAATCAGAGCGCCCTTTTAATTTTTCCAGAGCACTATATGAAATGAATGGGGCGCTCTGATTGGTTGCTGTGGGCAACAAAGTGAATTTTAGACCTAGACAGTTTTCATACATGAGGCCCTAAGAGTGACCAGTGAGGTCAGATGAGGAATAGATGCATCTTCACCCAAGGTCCCCTCACCCACAAGACTTTTGCACGGGGGTTTCTGGGGCGCAGTCGGGCAGGATGGGAAGTTTTTTAGTACTTGCCACTGCCACAGTACAGGCACACGTTCAGACTGTGCCAGCAAGTGCGTTCCTCATGGCTAATATGGACACTGTCCACCTGATTAGGATCATCTTGAGGAAACGCAGGTGCCGGGTGAGGGAGATTTAGGAAGACTGGTGCAAGGAGGAAAGCTGCGTGGTTGGAAGGATGATTTCTGCTGGCAAAGCTCCTACTCTTTTTGAAAAATGGATATCAATACTGTAGCTACAGAGTGATGAGGTTGTCCAAATTAGATGAAAGTTCATGACCTGCCAGCTCGTCCTTAAGTCACTTGGCGAGGCCCTCCCACAAAGCTGTCACCAGGGCCTCATTATTCCAGGCGGGCTCATAGGCCAATGTGCAGAAATAAATGGTGCATGGAATCGCCTTGTCTGATGCACAGCAAAGAAGATGCAGAAGAGGTATTGCGCCCAGGCTGTTCAAAGACTTTACGGAAGACATACAGAAATTTCTAAAGATCCACGGTGGGTTTCCAAATAGCCCCAAGGGGGAGGCCCAGGCCAAGGCTTTATCGTGATCGGGCGATATGAAATTCCCCTTTGGTTAACGATGGGAAAATGGATGCCGAAGGAGGTGCATGTTTTAAAAATCCGTGACATTTTTGGGGATCACCGTGGTAACAGGGGAAAGGGGCAAGTGGGTGGGACTGGCGTGCAAGGAACATTGCCTACAGTGCAGGACAATGTAACCCAGCAAGACTGTGAAATGGTTTGTGTTTTCTGGGGAAAGTGGGGGAACCTTAAAAGGTTTCCGCAATTTCAGGATTGAGCACAGCGACTCCCCGCGATGTCCCGATCGCATGGGGAATGGTGCGCGGCCCATTTCTATTGAGTTAGAACCGCAGCAATCTTTTGCAGGGGGCTTTTAAAGGGGCTGAAAGGGGGCTTTTTCCGCCGGGTGTTAGTTAAAAAACGGCATCGGGACATATCCATTGTCAAGTGGGGTAAGCGGTTAAATAATACTAGATAAGCTGTTTTTCTCTTTTTAAATTAAATACTTTAATAATGACTGATTATTTTAAATATTATAGAGGGGCAAATTTTGATTCAAATGAAGGGGAAATTTTGTTTAAAAATTTCGGGAAAACTTGGGTTTCTGAACAAAAGTCAAAGTTGGGGGATTCGCATGAACGAAGTTGTTTTTTGATTGATAAAATGGCTGCGAGCGATTTTTTGGGGGGACCAGCTTTCTCAGAGATGCTTCTTAAAGGGGTGTTACGTTTGACTGGTGCTGTCCAGTTTTTTCTCAGATTGATTTTGAAATACGGGGGCGTGTCTCCCCTGTCAGCAACGGGGTCTCTCCCCCCAGGAGGCGTGTCCCCCCTCACGAAGAACTGTGACATCTCATTTTGTTTAAAGCGGGGTGCAAAAGGGTTTGTCTGGATAAAACCTCTGTAGCCCCCTGCGTTATGTCGCACCCTTGGGGCTCCAAACCCCGCAAGCAATTTTATATGTCTAGTTTACACACAACTGAAAGCCGCAGCTGTAAGTTTCTCTGTTTCCTGTCATGAAGTGGAGAAGCAAATCAGCTTTAAGAAGGCCCCGCTCATCTTGTAACTGCTTGGGCGGTGGTGCAGCGGGTGAGCAGTGATAGGCTTATTGTTTTTACAAAAGGGTTTTGGAGTTTTGTCCCTCACGGGGTATTATTTTTTTCCCCCCAAATTCTACACATATGTAGAGAGACCTAAAATATATATTTAATCTTTTTAAGATATATATAAAATTACAGGGCTCCCCTATATCTTTCCATCCCCCAAATTTTAATGCATTGTACACGTATGTTGGAAGTGCTTGGGTGTGATGAAAGGAGGGGAACTATATGGGGGAGCTTTGTGGTGTATATGAATAAATTAAGATGTTCACACATTATTTTAAATTTCTTTACATATGTGTAAAATTTTAAATAAAAAAAAAAAAACAGTACAGAGGGGGACTTAACTCCATCTCTGTCTTGTAGGGTGTTACTAAGCACTACCCATACAAGCAGCTATATGGGACAGGTGTTGACCCTTTTTGTTTAAAAAGATGTGATGTCATAAGAGACGGGGTTTGCATTCGATTGGGGAAAGAAGCCTTTTTTTCCCCAAGTGCAGCTTAAGGCTGGATCTGTGGGAAGTGAATCAACCTCTTGGAAAAAGCCCTTAAACAGGCAGAAATTGCCCAGAAACATTCCCCCTAAAGCTGGTTGTGTACATAGAGCATATTTGCCAACTTTCAAAATGAAAAAGCAGGGAATGTAGTGGGCGGCGGCGTGCTGGGCACCCTTTGTCGGTATTCCCCCCCCCTTCAAAAAAGCCACACCACTCACCTAACTGCATAAACGGCTTTTTGGAAAAAGAAAAGGGAATCCCTTTTTTGCCAGGTAGTAGCCCCCCATAACCAGGTAGTGCCCCCTTACAGGCCGGTAGAGCCCCCTTGTGCCCAAATAATGCCCCTCTGTACCAGGGAAGCAAATTTGTAGCCAGGTAACCCCCCCTTTGTTAGCCAGGTAGGGCCCC
Organism: Phyllomedusa bahiana; assembly: GCA_025379985.1. Classification (NCBI taxonomy): domain Eukaryota; kingdom Metazoa; phylum Chordata; class Amphibia; order Anura; family Hylidae; genus Phyllomedusa; species Phyllomedusa bahiana. Next base: position 8,100 of record JAODAL010085681.1, read on the forward strand.
CCATTGTAGCCCGGTGGTGGCCCCCCATTGTTAGCCGGTAGGGGCCCCCTTGTTAGCCAGGTAGGTGCCCCCCATTGTTGCCAGGTAGGGGCCCCATTGTTTGCCAGGGAGTGCCCCATCTGTTTGCCCGGGGGTGCCCCATTGTTTGCCCCGGGAGATTTTCCCCTCTGTTGCCAGGGGATGTCCCCTTGTTGCCCGGGGATGTCCCCCCTGTTGCCAGGGTGTGCCCCCCTCTGTTTTGCCCCGGGGTGCCCCCCTTGTTTGCCCGGTGTGCCCCCTTGTTTTTCCCGGGAGTGTCCCCTGTGTTGCCAGGTAGATGCCCCCTCTGTTGCCAAAGGTGTGCCCCCTCTGTTGCCAGGTAGTGCCCCCCTCTGTTGCCAGGGAGTGCCCCCACTGGTAGCCCGGGAGTGCCCCCTGTTGCCAGGGAGGCCCCCCCTGTTGCCAGGTAGTGGCCCCCCCTGTTGCCCCCCCCCGGTAGTGCCCCCTTTGCCAGGTAGTGCCCCCATCTGTTAGCCCGGTAGTGCCCCTTTTTTTGCAGGGAGTGCCCCCTCTGTTCCAGGTATGCCCCCTCTGTTGCCAGGTAGTGCCCCCCCCTGTTGCCAGGTAGTGCCCCCTTTTTTGCCAGGGAGGGCCCCCCCTGTTGCCAGGTGATGTCCCCTTGTTGCCAGGTAGATGTCCCCTTGTTGCCAGGTAGTGCCCCCTCTGTTTCCAGGTAGTGCCCCCCTTTTTGCCGGGGTGCCCCCCTTTGTTGCCAGGTAGATTCCCCCCTGTTGCCAGGGAGTGCCCCTCTGTTTCCAGGGGGCCCCCTTTGTTGCCAGGTAGATGTCCCCTTGTTTCCCGGTATGCCCCATCTGTTGCCAGGGGAGATGTCCCCTTGTTGCCGTAGTGCCCCCTCTGTTGCCAGGGGAGTGCCCCCCCTTTTTGCCCGGGAGATGTCCCCTCTGTTGCCAGGTAGGCCCCCTCTGTTGCCAAATGCCCCCCCTGTTGCCCCGGGAGTTGCCCCTCGTTAGCCGGTAGAGCCCCCTTTTAAACAATAAAAATCAAATAATAAAATCCACTTCCTTACCCGGTCCTGCAGCGCGGGGAGCCTGCTCGATTTTCAGCGGCCAGGGGGGGAAATAGAGCAGCCCCGCGTTCCCCCCTGCCCGCGCTCACTTCCCCCTGCGCCGTTGACCTGTATGTACGGGGCAAACACCCGGGGCCCTCATACAGGGGGGGGGAGGGAGCGATCCCTCCTGCCTCCTCCCGCAATGAGACCGGGGCGGGTGAGCGGCCCTGCGGCCCCTTAAACCCCCCGTAGGAGCGGTCCGGGGGGCGCAAAGATGGCACCCGCGTACTCTTTTCGCCGCGGAATTTTTAAAAGGGCCCCCCGCCGCCGCAGGCGGCGGGGGGAAAAGCCAACCCCCGGGAGGGGGGGGGGGGCCCCAAATACGGGGGCCCCCCCGCCCAAAAAAGGGGGTTGGATGTATGACATAGAGCCCCAACTTTGGTTTCATATCGATTTTAAAAAAGTCAAGGGGAGTAAACACAGAAAAGGGCAAGGCCCAAACACAGCCAGGGGCGTGCCGGGAATTTTCCCGTCTGGGGGGTACCCAACAGGCTGATGAAAAGTCGCCCCCAAAACACAGTGCAGGGGGCATGTTTAGGGGGCCAGAATCGACCCGGGGGGTTCTGACCCCCCAAAAGCAGAAATAAAAAACAGTTTTACAGGATGCTTTTAATTTTTAAAAAAAAGTGACGAGGGAATCAACCAAATTCAAAGGTGCTTATTTTTTTCTGTCCCCATAAACTGAGACATGATATTTAATGATAAAAAAACCCCTTTAAATTGTGGGTAAAAGCAAATAGGTACCAAGAATATTTATGCAGTGGAACTGACCAGAAGGTATTTGCAATTTCAATAACCATGAAATAACTTGCAGTGCTGGGAATCTGGGCTAACAATGGCATGATTGGAGCATTTAAGACCATCACTGCATTTACTGCTCAGAGGTCAGGAACCATCCGGTATTTTGGTGTCTGCCCCTTATCTACTTTTTTCTTCACCTGATATAAAAGCATGTTACAAAGGGACGCCATTTCAATAATAAATGGAGGAATTGCATCCATTTGTGCAAAAACTGCCGTTTTCAGGTAAGGGCATCCTTTTATTTACCCGGCAGGTGGGACATTTAATCTTTCAATTCAGTGGCACTCACTGACCATACTTCTTGTGGAAAGATTGGAGCAAGCTCTCTGTCTCATCAGCGGTTAAAGAGGAAATAAACAAACTCAAGCTCCATGGGTTGTGATTAGAGATGGGCGAATTGATTCTAACGAAGTGGAATTCGTTTAGAATTTTTAGGAAAACTTCGGGTTTGGAACGAAGTCGAACTTTGGGGTACTTCGCCCCGGAACGAA
>JAODAL010085682.1:0-10499 GCA_025379985.1 Phyllomedusa bahiana
CCCCCGCTACACACCGCCCCCTTCCTCCCTGCCCCCCGTTGGCACTGGGGGGAGGGAGGGAGCGAGCAGGGGGAGCGAAAGTAAACTACTGCCTGTCTGCTCTATGAAGGTGGCAGCAGTGACTGGCTGGCACCTGCTGTGTATGGAGCCGGCTCTTCCTGCGCCCCCTAGTGGCAGGCAGAGTTATGGCGCCCTAGGCGACCGCCTACCTTAGCCTACCCTTTGTCACGGCCCTGTTCTCCTGTCCCCTGCAGCCTGTCTTCTGCCCCTTCAAAGACAGGTTGCAGGGGGGAGGAGACAGGCCTCCTGACCCCTGCAGCATGTCTCCTGTGGTTGCAAGGGGCTGGAGACAGACCACAAGGGGCAAGAATGTTCCCCCATTGTCTGCTGCCCCTTGCTCCTGTGGTTTGTCTCCAGAGGTTGCAATGGGGGAGGAGACAGGTCACAAGGGGCAGAAGTTACCTCTTGCTCCCTGTCTCCTGCCCCCTGTGGTCTGTGTTATGCCCCCTGCAGCCTGTCCCTGCCCCTCCTATAGCCTGTCTCTGGTGGCTGCCTATAGCAACAGCCTATCCAGCATTCAGGTGGCACCCAGTTTTCCTTTCATGGAAAGCTGGGTTTTACCTGTGGGCAATGGGTGTCACCCTGTTTTCCTGGATGCTGAATAGGCCCTCCAGCCTATGTATGTGTATATGTGCATGTGTATATTTTTTTTTAATAAAATTGAAAAAAGAGGGCTGGTGTCAGGGAGTGTTTATTTAAATAAGTTTTTTGTGTGTTTTGTGTCTGTTTTTTTTTTCTTTCCATTTAATTCCAGTTTTAGTAATGGAGGTGCCTGACAGACGCCTCTCCATAAGTATCGCTCTGGCTTGGGTTTCAGCCAGCTGTGTCACCCCAAGGCTGACAATAACCCCGTGTCACTATTACCCAAGTACCCAATACACCAGGGATACTGGGAAGAGCCAGGTAACACCACAATTTTTTGGGCCATGTTCACAGTTTGATTGCTGGACTAAACTGAACTCAGAAGCTGGCAACTCTGGCCTTTATGGCCTTTGCCAGTTAGCAGAGTTGCCAGAGTTGCTTCTGGGTTCAGTTTAGTCCAGCAATCAATCTGTGATCATGGCCAAAAAATGGTGGTGTTTTTTGAGTAAGTAATGTCCCATTTTTTGTATGTTTTTTTCTGTGAAGAGCCAGATAACCATCAGAAGTGGACCCTCTAGTGTGAAGGTCTGCTTCTGGGGCAGCTGCGGGCTGGTATTTTTAGAATGCAAAGGGTTCCATATGCATGGACCTCCCGATTCTGATAGTATCAGGCTGCAGCTGTTGGTTTTACCTTGACTGGTTATGGAAAATAGGGGAGACTCCACGTCATTTTTTTCCAGATAATTATTTATTTATTGAGAATCTAAGTATGGGCATCCAGTGTAATGATTGCAGTAATTGACAATTTTTGGATTCTCAATAGATAAATGTTTTTGAAAAAAATAAGCAACGTGGAGTCCCCTCAATTTTTCATAATCAACCAAGATAAAACCGATAGTTCCCATTTTCAGAATGGGGAGGTCCATGGAAATGGGTCCCTTCCCACTCTAAAAATACCAGGCCACAGCCATCCCAGAGGTAGACCATAACATTAGAGGGATCACTTCTGATGGTAACCCAACTCTTCCCAGTACCTCTGGTGCATTGAGTACTTGGGTGATAGTGACATAGGGTTATTGTCAGCCTTGGGGTGACAAAAACACCGCTGGCTGACACTAAGCTCGAGCAATATTAAAGTAATGAATCCAACACTGGCCCGACATAATCTTTGGACTATGTCAGAGTCTGACATAGTCCAAAGGAGAAGCCTGTATAAAAATAAAAAACATTAAAAAAAACATTAGTACTTAACTCTATCTCCTGGACCGCCTGAAGATTATACCTATGGCTGATCTTCTGGGGTGCAAGGTCCGGAGTTCAAACTACACAATATGATTCTGGGGGTACAGACTACAGCCTCAGCATGGCCAAGGAGATTGTAAGCTGTGCTCTGTACTTCCACCTTCCCCCACCATTGTGCTATGCATCCTAGTGTCAACATAAAATACAACCACTACCTATCACCCCCACCACCACCACCACCTTTCAACTCATAACCTCCCCATCTATTACCCCATAGTCCCCATACCTCCACCTATCACTTCCCTCCACCAGTCAACCCATAACCTCGCCACCTGCACCTATCACCTTATAATCTCCTGACCTATCACACCATGTGGAGTTTCTATAGAGGTGGCCACAGGAAGAGAAGTGCTGGAAAAATTTGAATTCTAGGATGTATGTGTGGTTAGTTTTGCAAGAACGAGTCGTGGTCAGGAGAAGAAGTCATCATGGTGCTCTGGATAGGATGGAGAAAAGGGAAAGAGAAAAAATCCAGTCATAGAAGATGTCTCCAGTGAGTCCCTAGATATAACTGCACTGTAATTACTTAAACATCTGCAGAGCCTATGTACACTTGTATCTACAAATATATGGTCACTGTGACGGTACGGTGGATCCGCTGGACCACCGCAAGCGGTGGTAGTTAAGCCACGCCAGGGAACGGAGTCTAAGTACCCCCCGGGTTTTCACACCAGAGCCCGCCGCAAAGCGGGATGGACTTGCTGCAGCGTGAGGCTACCAGGTCGTTACCCCTGACGTGACTTCTTGCGGTGGCGGCCGGGGTACTGCTGGTACAGGATCGTAATCCAAAGGCGTAGTCAGAACAGGCAGAAGGTCAGGGCAGCGGCAGAGGTTCGTGGTCAGAGGCAGGCAGACGGTCAGGGCAGGTGGCAAACAGGCAAGGTCAGAAACGTAGCGGAAACGGACTGGTACACGGATAAGCAATATAGACACTAGGACACTCCAAACTCCTCACAAAGCACACACAACTGCAACAGTCCGGGGGCGGATAAAATTATTAGGACCAGCGCCCGCAATAAGCCAATTACCGGACACTGGCCCTTTAAATTTAAAACCAGCCTTTCCGCCGCGCGAAAGGGGCGCTCATGCCACGACGGCCGTGACAGACAGGAGCGCCGTTCACCGGAGCGGGGCCAGGTAAGCGAGCCGGCGTGGGGACGAGGGGCCGCGGGTGACCGCAAGCCCCGCCGCGGCCCTGGCAGGCAGGGAAGCGGCCGCAGGGGCACGGTGCCCGGGGGCCCGCCATGACAGTACCCCCCCCCTTAGGTCTCCCCCTCTTCTTTTTGAACCTAGCCAGGAGATCTGGGGACAGATGCCTTCCGGCTCCCCCGAACGCTCCTCGGGCCCGAACCCCTACCACTCGATGACAAAGAACCGCTTCCCCCTCCCTGTCTTCTGTGCCAGCCCCTCCTTGACCTAAAAGATGTCATCCGATTGGGGCCACAGGAGAAGGCGAGACAGATCTACGGGCGAAGCGATTCAGCACCACGGGCTTGTGGAGCGAGACATGGACGGCGTTCGGGACACGCAGAGTGGGAGGCAAGCGGAGCTTTAGGATACCGGTTAAGCTAAACAAGTACCACAAAAGGGCCCAAATATTTAGGGCCCAACTTGTAGCTGGGTACCTTGAAACGGATGTATTTGGCCGATAGCCACACCCTATCACCGGCTTAAATACAGGAGGAGGTCTCCGGTACCTATCGGCCTTTAACCTTAGTACAGAGGAAGCCTGAAGCAGGGCCTGACGAGTGACCTGCCAGAGTGACTTGATGTCTCGACTTGGGCATCCACGCAGGAACGTGACACGAAGCGGCTAGGGGAGAGGTGGCGGGGATGTAACCCAAACACAATAAAAAAAGGGGGGGGCTTTAGCAGACCCGATCTAGGGAATTGAAAAGAAAATTTCCGCCCAGGGAGAAGGTCAGACCAATTAATCTTGCCGGGCAGACACAAAATTCGCAGATAAGCGCCTAAGATTTGGTTGACCCTCTCCACCTGCCCCTTGGGTCTGAGGTGTACGAAGACGAAAAGCCCAGGGACCCGTTAACTGAGTACACAGAGCCCCCAGAACTTAACACAAAACTGACTCCCCTATCAGAGGTGATTGCGAGGGAGCCCATGTAACCGAAAGATATGGTTGGAAGAAGACTGGGCAGCTGAGGTGACGAGGGTAACCCGGGCAAGGGGAACAAAATGAGCCACGGGAAAACCTGTAAAACCACCACCCAAAATTTGACCGTGTTTCCGGATGAGGCCGGCAGGTCAGTGACAAAGCCCCATAGCAATATGGTCCCACGGCTTCTCAGGCACGGGGAGGGGCTGTAGCAGTCCCGCGGGTCTGGGGCGAGGGACCATTTTACGAGCACAAGAGGCACAGGCAGAGACAAAGTCCCCGAACGTCTTGCATGAGAGGGGGGCCACCAGTAGTATCTGGCGATGAATTTTTAACGGACTTGTGAACCCAGGAGGGCCCGCATTTTTGGGACGAATGTCCCCATTTAAGGATTCTGAGCCGCAAAGCAGGACGGACGTAGGTCTTCCCCCCGAGGTACCGTAGAAGGTTCACAGGAGCAGCACCAGAAAGCCGTTCCGGGGGAATAATGTGCTGTAGGGCGGCTCCAAGCCTACCGTATCAGAGGATCGGGAGAGAGCGCTGCCCTGACGTATTTTTCACCGGTCGGAATGTAGGAAAAAAATTAAAAACGAGTGAAGAAAAGCGACCACCTGGCTTGTCGCGGATTCAAGCGCTGGGCAGATTGCAGATAGAGAAGGTTCTTGTGATCCGGGTATATTTCGCTGGGGTTGAGAGCCCCGTCCAGCAGGTGACGCCAGTCTTCTAGGGCCAATTGTATAGCAAGGAGTTCCCGGGCCCCAATGGTGATTCCCGCCACGGGGTTGAAGGTCTTGGAGAAGAACCCACACGTTCGCAACTTTCCCGAGGGAGGTCTTCTGAAGGGAAGAACGCACCGCACCAACTGAGGAGGCATCGACTTCTAAGACAAACGGGCGCTGAGGGTCCGGACGAGAGAGAACAGGAGCGGAAGCGAATGCGGTTTTCAGACGTTTGAACGCCTCTTGAGCCTCGGGCGGCCAGGATTTGGGGTCGGCACCCTTCTTGGTGAGGCAACCAAAGGGTGCCACCAAGATGAGAACTGAGGAATAAATTGCCTAATAATAGTTGGCAAAGCCTACAAAACGCTGAATGCCCGAAGGCCCACTGGACGAGGCCATTGCAGGACTGCCGGGGAAACTTGGGGGGTCCATCTGAAGCCCTTGATCTGACACGATATACCCTAAAAAGGGCAGTGAGGTACGTTCAAAAACAGACACTTCTCCAGCTTGGCATAAAGTTGGTGACTCCGGAGGCGTCTGAGCACCTGGCGGACGTGGTGACGGTGGGTCTCCAGGTCTGGAGAATAGATGAGAATGTCATCCAGATAGACAATAACACAAACGTAAAAAAAGGTCCCGAAGATCTCATTCACAAAGTTTTGGAATACAGCCGGCGCGTTACAGAGACCAAATGGCATGACGAGATACTCGAAATGGCCATCACGGGTGTTAAAAGGCTGTTTTCCCACTCGTCACCCTCCTCGTAGCGAATTCAGATTGTAGGCTCCACGGAGATCCAATTTAGAAAAGATTTTTGCGCCACGAAGGCGGTCAAAAAGCTGGGAGAAACAAAAGGGAGGGGTTTCCGATTCTTGACTGTTATTTTGTTCAGGCCACGGGGAATCGATACAGGCCGAAGGTCCCAAACTTTCTTCTCGACGAAGAAGAATCCGGCTCCCGCAGGTGATGAAGACTTACGTATGAAGCCCTTGCGTAGGTTCTCTCGGATATAGTCGGTCATAGCCTTTGTCTCCGGGACGGAAAGCGGGTAAACTCTGCCTCGAGGAGGAGTAGTCCCAGGCTGCAGATCAATAGGGCAATCGAAGGGCCGATGCGGAGGCAAAGATTCGGCCTGTTTCTCGGAGAAAACATCAGCATAGTCCTGGTAAGGAGCAGGCAGACCTGGCAGAGACTTCGTAGGGTTTTTTAACGGCAATCTGAAGGAGCGGGGGACTGCAAACCCTGAGTGACAGGCCGGACCCCAATGAAGAATCTCGCCTGTGTTCCAATTCAGGGGCGAAGCATGCTCTTGCAACCAGGGGAGGCCCAGGGGGATCCCGAAGAGGACCGAGGCAGCACAAAGAACTTCACAGATTCCTGATGTAACGCCCCAATCTGCAAGATGAGGGGCGCAGTGCAGAACCGAATGGCATCCTTGAGGCATTCGCCACTGACGGAGACACGAACAAGGGTTTCTGCAGGGAGGTCACTGGAAGCCGGGACTGAGACACCAGTGGGAATGGCTAATGAAGTTACCGGCGGACCCCGGATCCAGGGAAACGGTGGTCTGGGAAAGGTGGGTTCCGTGAGGTTCCGCAAAGAACCGAAAGGGGCAACAGGAGAGGCCGCACTGACACCTAGGGTTTTCCTCCCTACGAGCCCTAGGTGCGGAAGTTTCCTGGGCGCACCGGGCAGTCTCCAATGAAGTGACCGGAACCGCCGCAGTAAAAAGCACAACTGCCTGAGACGTCGCTGCGAGCGTTCCTCCTGGGTCAGATTGCCCTTTCCACCTGCAATTTGGTTCGTCCTCAAAACCTTTTGGGGGAGGAAGTGGAGGGCTTGGAAGACAGACTAAGTCGAGGTATCCGGCGTGGTCGGGTGGATTCGCGTTGAGACGGAGCTCCTGTTGTCTCTCGCGAACCGGATATCGATCCGGTGGCCAACCGAATCAGTTTTGTTCCAAGGGGGTAGGCGGTCGCGACCCGCGACTCGTCCTTAATGCGTCCCGAAAGGCCTTGCCAGAAAGTAGCCACCAGACCTCGTTGTTCCAGGCTAGTTCCCGAGGCTAAGTGCGGAACTGCACAGAGTAGTGTCCCCACAGTGGATCGCCCTGTCGGAGGCGAGCAGTGCTGCGGCAGCTGAGGAGGTGTGACCGGGTTCCTCAAAGACGGTCCGGAACCCCTGGAGGAAGGGTTGCCCAAATTAGCCGTTAAACGGGTCTCCTCGGTCCCACAGCGGAGTGGCCCAGGGCCCGAGCTTCGCCAGTTAGGAGGCTAAAAAATAAAGGCGACTTTAAACCCGCTCAGTGGGAAATTGATGTCCCAGCATCTCGATGTGTAAAAGAACCTGACTGATGAAACCTCTGCACTTCTTGGGGTCTCCATCAAGCGAGCGGGGAGCGGCAGATGCAAGAAGGTCCCGGTGCCAGAGCAGGGGGAGCTGAGGCTGCAGGAGCAACTGGTGCAGGGGACGGCAGCGGCCGCGGCGGGGGTAGGGGAGCCGCAAGGTTCTGCATCATGGCTGCGAGCTGGTCGATGCGCTGACTCTGCTGGGGAAACGGCCAGTCGTTAACGTCCCGGAGTTCGGCAGAGGTACCCTGGCGGAATCCATGGCCAGATTGTACTGTGACGGTACGGTGGATCCGCCTGGACCACCGCAAGCGGTGGTAGTTAAGCCACGCCAGGGAACGGATCCCAAGTAGCCCCCGGTTTTCACCAGAGCCCGCCGCAAAGCGGGATGGACTTGCTGCGGCGTGAGGCTACCAGGTCGTTACCCCGCGTGACTTGCTTGCGGTGGCGGGCCGGGGTACTGCGTGGTACAGGATCTAATCCAAAGGGATATTCAGGAACAGGCAAAGGTCAGGGCAGGGGCAGAGGTTCGTGTCAGGGCAGGCAGACGGTCAAAGGGCAGGGGGGCAAACAGCAAGGTCCAGGAAACGTAAACGGGAACGGACTGGTACACGGATAAGCAATATGGACACTAGGACAAATCCAAACTCTCACAAAGCACACCAACAATCTGGCAACAGGTGCCGGGGGCGGATACATTATAAAGGACCAGCGCCCGGCAATAAGCCAATTACCGGGACACTGGCCCTTTAAAATTTAAAACCACCGTCGCGGGCGCGCATGCGCACGATGGCCGGGACAGACAGGGCGCCGTTCACCGGAGCGGGGGCCAGGTAAGCGAGCCGGCGTGGGACGAGGTGGCCGCGGGTGACCGCAATGCCCGCGCCGCGGCCCTGGCAGGCAGGGAAGCGGCCGCAGGGGCAGCGGTGCCCGCGGCCGCCATGACAGTCACTGTATGGAGGTAATATACAGACTGCAGAGCCTGTGTACATTGGTATCTACCACATTATGGTCACTGTATGGAGGTAATATACAGTGTGCAGAGCCTGTATACACCAGTATCTACCACTATATGGTCACTGTATCATGGTAATATTGGTAGAAGTGTAATGGTTTAGGTCAGGCACAGTTTGGTGGTATCTCCCAGCTCTCCTAGGTGCTTTGAAGGCTATCCAATTTCCAGGAAAGCTGGATGATGCCAAATCCCTCAAGTAGCTTTCTTCTAAAGCCGTTACACTGTTGGGTGTGGTGGCCATGGGCTTTTGTGAACGGGGTGTGGCTGTTATATAAAGAGGCCACTTTCAAAAGGTGGCAAGTTTGATTAAAAACTATAGCAGTTGATGTAGCTGTAAGGCTGTAATTTAAATAGCACAGGCAGGAGAAAGAGAGGGAAAAGGATATCCAGATATTAGTATCCCGCATCCCCTTCCACATCCCTACCTATCACCAAACCAAGTGCCATTACCTTACATTTTTCCCTGCCAATGATTACAAAGTGATGGTATATCCTTTTGATATACCATTACTACATGAAATAGGGATAACCTTTTAAACAAGACAGAAAACTCCTTCATGCAATTGCAGCAATTAAACAAGTTGCTTCCATATAATTGCTGATTACGATTTAACCTCATCTTAAAGTTTTTATTCGGACTAAACTAAATGGATCACTTTTTAAATGTTATTTATATTTAAAAGTTGGTTTCATGCAGTAGTGATTATAAGAGCCAATATGGATTGGGAGTATAAAATAACTTAAGTAACACATACCCAACAGAGAATTGTCACGGAAGTTTGAGCTCATTTTTTTTCTCTTGAACCCCTTGAACACACTATGTAAATCATTGATATTCGGGCCCATTGCTCTGCTTGGGCTCAGTTCCAACAGGCTGATTGCATAAAATATTATTTGTGTTTAAAAATCCTAGTAATTGACATGCACCAGCTTTTTCCAAGAACTTTGCCAAGACCTGTAAAACTGAGAACTGCTTAGCTCTACCCACAGCACCCGAAGAGAGACCTGTTTAAAGGAGCAGTTTACGTTAAAGAATGAGTGAAGCATTATGTGACCCCTCTATCTTAAAGTGAATGTTTATTTTTAAAATATATCTGTACTATTCATATTGGTTATATTTTATACCGTGCAAATAAACTTCATTCTGAAAGTATGTTAAGGGTTTTTCACTGTCGGCTCATTAGTTTCAATCCTTCTTGCCAGATGCAGTTTGCATGCTGTTCTTTCCTATATACTATAGCTAGAACCTGAACCTGCCACAAATATATTAATATAAAGAAATCAAATGTAACAGTTACTATTTCAGTACCACAAACTGTTCCTTCAACGGACTTATGATGAATGTTGACATTCTCATTCCATTTCGAGTATCATTCAGATCAAATCAAATTGTTGCTTTCCTTTGTAAATTTCACATGGTTGGCATGAGAAGGTAATAAGAAGCATAAAAAATAATAATAATGAAACTAAACTATGTCTTGAAGTGGGAGAGGGAATAAGCACATTGTAAGACTCCACTCACATTTTGGCCACCATCTTGGTTCAGCCTGGGGGTTTCTTCGGTCCCAGATCGCCGCTTTTCGTAAGACGGATGATGGCACTCCAACACAGGCTTCAGTTGAATCTGGCCTTGAGCCAGTTTTAGTGAGGCACAGTATTCACATACATAAAACAAAACAAAATCCTTGACTGTCTGGCCACTAACTACACAATATACAGACAGAGTGTCCCTCTCTAACGTGTGAGCTGGACCTAATGTTCAAACCCATTGGGTCGCGGCTTCTTCAAAGCCTCTGGGGGGCCAGAGCCTCTCTCCAGCTCCTTTGCTACATACCACTGCAGGTAGCAGAACACGCCCCCCTGATTACCTGGAGCAGCAGGCTTTTGTAGGCCTCCAAGGCCATGCCAAAAACATGTGCTGAACACGGGAACATGGGTACGTGGGAACATGGGGAGTAGACACCCACCCGACACATTGTCTACTCCCATTAAGAGCCGACCCCAAGAACAGCTGAAAAGCCAAGCTAACGATCCACCTTTGCCAACCACTTAGTGTGGCTGACAATACATATGACCGGCTCATATTCCATCAAGGCCACATATCCTTGGTGGCATGTCGCATATACCACTCTGGTATATCTCCACCTAGTGGCAGAAACAGGCAACTACATGTAGCCGGTCCGCCACAACATACACATACGACAGAGAAGTGGCTTCATGCAGTCAATGTGACTTCTAAATATTCTAGGTGTGCTAATCACGTGGAACTTTCCAGGAAGATTTATCTTTGATGGTACCTAACCCCATCCTTGGTGGCACCACTTTGTTCCCGGTATTCACATTTCTTTGGAGGGATTGTG
>JAODAL010085683.1:0-10499 GCA_025379985.1 Phyllomedusa bahiana
ACGGCCGGCTGGATCAAAGTTGTCTAGGTTGAGTCACTTTATTGTGACCACCCGCGGACCAGATACCACAAGCAATCTACTAACCGGGAGACATCAAATGGCCAACGGTAGTTAAATACATATAAATGCATCAACTTACCGAGACCTTTAGAGGCTGCAGTCCTCAATTTGATATCCTCCGATCCTCAAACGCCCGTGGCAGGTTCGGGTCCTCAGGGGTCCTAGATCCACCTCAGGTCACGCCCCACGGATGCGGCGCCATAATGTTGGGGGTCGTTTACCAACATTGGGGGGTTCACCCGTTTGCCCCGGTATTCCAAATTACGATCGGAGGAACATGTATCGGCCGATTAGAAATTGAGTCAGACACAGGGTTCTGGGTCAGATTTCATTCATGTTCCAAGCAATTCTGACAAAGCAAAACATTACACACATATTTGTATGAACTGCAATCAAGATAAACGCAGGCGCAGTAGAGAAGAGAGGAACGGATGTATGTCCATATTTAGGCAGCTGTTAAGTACACTTTATTGGTCCACGTTGTCTCTGGGGAAAAAGTCTCTGGGATTGCATTAGCCAAAACTTCAGTGATTTTCCAGTGAAACGAAACTTCAGGAAAGGGAGACAATAGCTGGAGGTCACATCTTGAAGAAACAGATAACAAGTGGTCACATCCTGAGCCATCTTAGCTTCTTCATATTTGCTGCATCATTTTTGACAAAATGGAGTCGATTCCATTTTAGCTGAGATGACTTATAAGGAGAAAAGCTTGGGATTTCATAATTATACATATAACACAATATTGATTCAAACCTCTCTACCTTCACACTTTTATGTCCTTGTTTCTGGTGTAATAGGTGTGCACTCCTATGTACTCATTTTTTCACCAGTGCTGCTGATATATTTTCTTTTATCCTCCCTGGACCAGGCCTCAAGAGGAAAATTGATGACAAATTAAATAAAGGGATAATACAAATGGTAACAAAAGGGCTCAGGACAACTTCCAAAGAGTTTTGAAGTGAATTTCAAGGTCAAACTACATCAGTGTCAGATCTATCACTGTCTTTGCTGTAAGTGGATGTCCATGGAGGAAACCACTGTTAAAAGCAAATAAAAAAGTAGGACTAGAATTTGCCAAATGCATAATGACACGCTGCAAAGCTTCTGGGAGAATGTCCTTTGGGTATTGGAGACAAGACTGTATGCTTCATTTTTGTGTCTGTGAAAAGAGTACTCATAAGACTTGCCAAAAAGCTCCAAAGATAAAAGAACATTGCTGTGCTGCATTTGGTACAAGGAGTCTTGAATCTTGCAGGGTAAAATGAAATCTCAAAACTTTCAAGGCATTCTGGAGCAAAATGTGCTGCCCAGTGTCAGAAAGCGTGGTTCCAGTTGCAGGTCATGGATCCTCCAACAGGATAATTACCCAAAACAAACACCTTAAAATATCTAATAATAGCTTAGATCAAAGAATTGGGCTATTCTGAAAAGGCTTCTATGAGCCCTGATCTAAATCCTATTGAACGTATATGGAAGGAGCAAAAACTTGCATGGTTTAGAGAAACATACTAGGTGCACATTTATTTCTTCCCAGCAATGCTCTCTAGTTATATCATTAGTCAAAGTTGAAGTTTGGGGTGATTCGTGGAAACGAAGCGTCTTTTTGATTGATAAAATGGCTGCGAGCACATGGCGTTACATGGGGCAAAGAAGTCTGGGAGGAAGAAAGGCGTAGGCTAAATGACATGTGCAGAGATGAAGCCAATTAGAGACAGGCGGGATTCTGTGACGTCACCGCACTATACAAGTCCGGGCGCGACGCTGGTAGTTCACACTCCTCTCACTGTTCTGTTTAGGGAAGGTGCTGCCGCTGCTGCTTATCATATCTCATACTAAAGAACTCACTTTTATACAGCAATATTTGGGGGGTGTCACAGCTTGTCTCAGAGACTGCTTCTCTTACGTTCTAATTCTAATTTTGTGGGGTATTGGAACTGAAGTCCAGTGTGGGTCCAATTCAGCTGCATAAACATTTTAATGCTATCTGCTCAGTTCTTGAGCACATTGAATATCCAAGGGTTAGCTAAGCCTGTTGCTGTTGTATTCAGTTAAAGAAACAGCGTTTTTGCAATCCAAATACCACTTAATTTTTGGTTGCTCATTTATTTTGCGCAATTTAGATCCAGGGGTTAATTAAGCGTTGTTCTGCTGTTGTGGTTACTAAAAGAAACGTTCTTTTTCACCGCAAAAGAAGAAATTTTGCCTGTAGCATAATTCATAACCGAAGGTTGATTACAAGTTTTTCTGTTGTTGTGTACCATAAAATACATGCCGTTTTAACATGCTACAAAGCTGGTAATTGTTGGCAGCACATTTCTTTTGTGCAATTTACATCCAAGGGTTAACTAAGTATTTTTCTGCAGTTGTACTTAGTAAAAGAAACGTTCTTTTTCACCGCTAAAGAAGAAATTTTGCCTGTAGCATAATTCATATCCGAAGCTTAATTACAAGTTTTTCTGTTGTTATGTTCCGTAAAATACATGCAGTTTTAAAACGCTACAAAGCTGGTAATTGTTGGCAGCACATTTCTTTTGCGCAATTTACATCCAAGGGTTAACTAAGTATTTTTCTGCAGTTGTACTTAGTAAAAGAAACGTTCTTTTTCACCGCAAAAGAAGAAATTTTGCCTGTAGCATAATTCATAACCGAAGGTTGATTACAAGTTTTTCTGTTGTTGTGTTCCGTAAAATATACGCCGTTTTAACATGCTACAAAGCTGGTAATTGTTGGCAGCACATTTCGTTTGCGCAATTTACATCCAAGGGTTAACTAATTATTTTTCTGCAGTTATATTCAGTAAAATAAACGATTTTCACCGCCAAAGAAGAAATTCTGTAGCATAATTCATATCCGAAGCTTAATTAAGCCTGCTTGTGCTTTTATATTCAGTAAAATATACAGTGTAAATTTGTCCTCCCCATTTGTGGAGCGCAATTTATATCCAAGAGTTACCCAAGCTTGTTAGTGGGTTCATTTGGAGTCAAATACAGGGTGTGTATTTATCATAAAACAGATATCTTTATCAAACAGAGTCTGTACATTTTAGAACAAACAGTATGTCAGACAGAGAGGTGGCAGGCTCTTCACCTGCGAGTGGCAGTGGCACAAACATTCCTGGAGCAGGCCAAGGTCGCAGCACAGCAAGGGGACGTCGCAGCAGGGGTCACTCGGTGAGGCCACAACTGCCGCTGTCATCTAGCGGCCGTGTGTTGTTCAGCAACCCAATGGTTCTTGATTGGTTGACTAGGTCATCCACTTCCTCCCAGATGACATCTGACAACCCCAGCCAAGAGTCGGTGGGAACGTCAGACACAACCCTTAGTTGGCATGGCTCAAGAGCGGGTCACCGGCCCTCACCTGTTCTCAACCCGCCTCTGTCCCATCCGATTCCCTCAGCCAGAGATCTACTATGTGGTCTGGGCTCAACCCACTATATAGCGAGGATGAACAATTTGAGGGCAGTCAGCAGCTACTTGGCAGCGAAGAAATGGGGCCAATATCCCCTGCTTCTTACAGTAGCCGGAAAAGTATAGATGTGGAGAGTGGCATGGGAGGTCATGTTGTGAGAGGTCAGCCTCTGCATACCAAGACCGGTGAAGAGGACAGCAGTGACGATGAAACACAAATCAATAATGATGTAGCCGACCGCACTTGGGAGCCGGGTGAAGCAAGGGCTTCATCATCGTCAGGAGAAAAGGGCATCAGCTTGCGCGTCAGGCAGCGGCACAGCCAGCAAGTGGGTTGTGTGGCCGTGAGTCAGTAGGGTAGCAGCAGTGTGAGGTCGGGAGCCAAGTGGCCACGGGGTAGAAAACCCGCTTCGCAGGTCCAAGAAAGTAGCGGCACAGGGGCTCAGCGAGGCAGCGGCGGTAGCAGTCACTCAGGGCGGAGCGTTGGCGGTAAAATCAAACTCGGCGGTGTGGCAGTTCTTTGCTAAGACACCGGAGGAGCCGAATATGGGTATATGTAGAATCTGTGGGCAGAAAGTGAAGCGTGGCCAGGGGGCTAAAGTTGGCACCTGCTTCTCGCTACTCATGGCACCAGCAGTCGTTCAATGAGGCGATTGCAAAGAGACAACAGTATGTGTCCAACCATCCTAAGGTGCAGAAGCTGACCGTGCTCCTGTCCAAGTTGTTGGTACTGCAGTCCCTCCCTTTCCAAATGTTGCACCGTTCAGAGAAATAATGACCTGTGTCGAGCCAAGGTGGAGAGTTCCAAGCCGTAATTTCTTTTCCAAAAAGGCAGTACCAGCCCTTCACAAATATGTAGAACAGAAGGTGGGCCAGTCATTGAGCTTATTGGTTTGTTCCAAGGTGCACGGCAGTGCGGACGTGTGGAGCTGTAACTACGGTCAGGGCCGGTACATGTCCTTTACAGCCCACTGGGGGAATGTGCTTCCTGCCCAGGCATCCCAACAACTTGGACAGGAGATACCGCTTTCTCCTCCACTTTGTCAAACTGCGGCTCCTGTGCCAATGTCCGCCTCCTCCTCCTCCACCATCACCATCATCTCAGCCTCCACAACTGCTGCTCCATCATACCACATGTGTAGGGCACAGCGATGTCACACAGTTCTACACCTGGCTTGCCTCGGCGAACAAAGTCACACAGGGGAGGATCTGCTCCGCGTCATGCAGCAAGAAATCAATGTGTGGCTTCCTCCGCGCCAACTGCAAATCGGGAGGAACATGGTGTCCGCGCTGCACCGAGGAGGGATGGTCCATGCGCCCTGCATAGCGCATGTGTTCAATCTGGTTGTGAAAAGGTTCCTGAAGTCTTCCACCGATCTTCAGAAGATTCTGAAAATGGCCAGGAAACTGTGCATGCACTTCATCTATTCCTACAAAGCCAGGAACACCCTCCTCGAGTTGCAGCGGCAGAACGGCCTCCCCCAACACACTCTGATATGCAATGTTTCCACCCGTTGGAATTCCAGCCTGCACATGTTGGACCGACTGTATGAACAGAGAAAGGCCATTAACGATTTTTGATGATCCAGGCGGACAGGAGTACTCCCCTGTGTAACTTTTATGTCAGCCAGTGGCAGCTCTTGCGTGACACCTGTCGTTTGCTTTGGCTATTCGAGGAGGCAACGTTATTTGTCAGTCGCCAGGACTACGGGATGAATAACGTCATTCCACTGCTTCATGTCCTGGAACAGATGCTGAAAAATCTGTCTGGGCAGGGGACTGGAGACGTGGCGACTACATCTCGCGGCCACATGAGTCCGGTGGGGACTGAAATGGAGGAGGAGGAGGAGGAGGACATTGGAACAGAAGCATTTCCTGGTGAAATGAGTTTATTTTCTACCCAGGTGACAAGAGAGGAGGAGCAGCTGGAGGAGGTAGAAGGAGATGAGGCAGACGAGGCAGATGACCCACAAGCACCGTGGCAGTATACAGTGGAGATGGAGGCAGTTAGCCCCTCGGACTCACTTGTGCAGATGGCCCGGAGCATGCTGATTTGCCTGGCTAGTGACAGCCGAATAGTCATAATCCGGCAGAGGGATGATTTCTGGCTCTCCACCCTATTGGACCCTCACTACCGGTCCAAAATGGGAGCCTTTTTCCCAGCTGCTGTGAGTGAGGACAAACTCAAATACTATAGGGAAATCCTCCGTAGTCAGTTGGCCGCTGCCTATGTGCGGCATCATCCCTCCTCTGACAGGTCTGACCGGGGGGTTCTTCAGTGCTCACGTACTACTGCCGTGGCTGCTGTGGGAAGGTGGAGGGTAGGAGCAGTACCAGCTCAATCAGCAGCAACCTAAGTCTGGAGTCACTGATGAGCAGCTTCTTTCACCTGAGTAGTGAGGAGGGCAGTCGCCAGCAGACCAGACCCTGAACCAACAGGTGGTGGCCTACTTGGAGAGCACTCTGCCACCCCAGTTAGAAGATCCGCTGGACTACTGGGCAGCCAAACTGGATGTGTGGCCGCAACTTGCCGAGTTTGCAGTGGAGAAGCTGTCCTGCCCGGCCAGTAGTGTGGCATCAGAGTGGGTGTTCAGTGGGGCAGGGGCCATCGTTACCCCAAGGAGAACGAAGTGGAACGACTGACCTTTGTCAAGATGAATCAGGCGTGGAGCGGCCAGGATTTCCACACACCAATGCCTTAGGCGTCAGATTACATCAGCCATGACGTCTCACCAAAACATTGAGAAATGAGTCTGGATTCAAACTACCTGCCTCAGCCACTATTCTGATGCCGCCACCCGTCTGATGCCACACATCTGCTGACAGTTTCTCCATCTGCCACCAAACATCTTTACCAGGGACTGGTATTGCCACCCATCTCCACACTCTGTCATTGTGCCACTCTCAGACCTCATGCTGTGGCTTCTGCCGTGAACAACACACTCTGTCATTGTGCCATTCTGTGGCCTACTCCTGTTTTTGCCACCTCCAGAATGTCTTTGTGCCACTGTCTGACCTCATGCTGCTGCTGTGGCTGCTGCCGTGACCTCCACACCCTGTCATTGTGCCACTCTCTGACCTCATGCTGCTGTGGCTGCTGCCATCACCTCCACACTCTGTCACTGATGTTGCCACCTGAGCCCTCAGCTTGTTTTTTTTCCAGCTTTCGCTGCCATGACTTTATCAGGCTACATTCCCGCTTCAGTTTTTTGCCCTCTTAAGTGCCCAGGGAATTTTATAGTGAAGCGATTCTAAGAGCGGCGGCAGTCATATGCGTGTCATACTAAAACACAACATTGTATGAAGACCAAACCGAGCTCCCTCTGCATATTTAAGCATGGCACAACGTTCTACAGCACCTTACAGGCTCTGTGCAGCTTGGGAATAGCTGTTTTTTCACGCGATTCGTCCTAAAGTAATTCGGACCGAAACCAATTTTGTCGGAAAATTCGGCGAAGTCGCCGAATCGAATTTTTGAGAAATTCGCCCATCTCTATCTTTAATCTATGCTCTGCATACAACATAATGTGGGAGAATATGGACAAGCTTCCTCCTGACATACGTAAAAAAAGTGAAACATATGATAATATAAAAAGTAAATTAAGACAAATAAATGATAAAAACTAAAGATGAAAAATAAAAACAACGTTAAAAAAGCCTATGAAATTAATTTCAACCCTCTTCCCTAACAAACCCACATAATCACAGACTATTTTTCTGTGATATAAAACATTTTATATATACAATATAGATGAGTATATAGGAAAAAATCCAAACATGGAGCATCCAGCGATTTATCCATCCACCTATTTATTGGTTACATATACATCCCACAGGACAGTGCAAAAGTGCCATATAACGCCAACGCGTTTCAGACCTAGCAGGGTCCTTGTTCACAGCTGTGCGGCTAAATTATTACTTGTCACATTTTTGGATTGTCTTCCTATCTCCTCTCTAAATGCTCTTTTGTCTAAAACCAACAATTTGTGTACATGTGTGCTTTGTACTGACACTATTTAAAGATCACACATATACTCTAAAGATATAGGGCGACATGTATGATCGGCTTTACGCCTGTTTTTTGGCGTATAACTGTGTCTCCCAGCCCGAATCCCGCTGTCGGACGCGGGGATTCAGTGTTAGGCGCAGTGTTCGCCACTTTCAGCTGCGCCCCCGCATGAAGGGGCGGGCAGTGGGCGCGGTGTGGGCGCGGGGTAGGTGTTCCGGGGCGGGACGCGGCGCGCTCGTATACTCCAAGGCATATACGATCGCGAGTCGGCAAAGCGAGGCGCAGTGCAGCACTCGGCAGCTCCGACAAACAGACCTGGTTTTTTTTGGTCTAAATACTCCGGCAGAGGCGAAGTGAAGCAGGATCGGAACAGGCGAGGAAACATACAGAAGATCGCTACAGAAATCTCGGCGCTCCGCTCCGTGCAGCAGGAGTATGATTCCGAAAAAATCGCCTTTATAAAGGCGGAAAACATTGTCAGAAAAGAGCTGAACATAAAAAATAAACATAATTTTTTAAAAAAATCACTTTTCTAAACTCTAGAACGGCGCAATATCAAGAATTATGTTTTTAAATTCCCGGGAAAATTACAGTAATTCAATTTCTAAAAACCTATTCTCTTGGTCGGCATAAACCGGGCCCAATCAAAAGGAGCGCAGTGAAAAATTTAAAAACCTAGGGGAAGGTTGCCCCAATCGAATAAAAAGGGGGGGACAGTTCAAAATACATAAAAATGCTAAAAGAGCTGATTGGGTTTAAAGCTACCGGGGATTGGGGCAGCTCAGCCAATCAGAATAGGAGCGACAGAGACCCTTAAAACCTATGGAAAAATATTGACCAATCAGATAGGGGGGGAAAAAAGACCCATTAAAATTTCCTATGGAGAATTTTGGACCAATCAGAATCCACGGGGGGAAAATTTCAAAATAAGTAAAAAGACAGAAAAAGTGTTTGGGCTGAGTAGGGGGGCTTGGCACCCCAAGCCAATCAGAGCGGGGACTACTTCCCCCATTATAGTCTATGAGAGAGGGGCGTCTAAATCCGGCCCCCTTCAGGGTATAAATTTCAATTCTTTTATAGGTTAAAAATTTCGTTATTTATTTTTTTTATCACCCAATGATTGGCCGCTCCGCCCCAAACGCGGTTTTCTTTTTAAAATTTTATTTTAAAGAAGGTTTTCGCCTTTTTCGAAAATTTTTTTTACATTTATAAAAAAATTTTTTTTTAAATTTATGGAGGGTGCACCAAATTCAGGCCCACTCTCCCTAGACTATAATGGGGGGAAGTCTCGCGCTTGATTTCTGGGATAACCAAGCCCCCCCTAGCTCAGCCAATCACCTCTTTTTAGCATTTTTTTTGTATTTTGAAATGCCCCCGTGGATTCTGTTGGTTAAATTCTCCCTAGGCTAGAATGGGGCCCGCCGCTCCTTTCTGATTGGCTGAGCTAGCCAAGTCCCCGGTAGTTAACAATCAGCTCTTTTCAGCATTTTTACTGTACTTTAAACTACCCCGTGGAAATTTTGATTGGTTTTTAAATTTCCCCCCGGTTTTTTGGGTTCACTGTCGCTCCATTTGTTTTGGCCCCTTTATGCCGACCATTTAGAATAGCTTTTAATTTGAATAAATGTATTTCCCCCGGGAATTTCCAATTCCTAATTTTTGAATTAGGAATTTGGGAAAATATTTTGTTTTAGTATTTTTAATTTTTTTTGGTTTCAGCTTTTTTTTTCCTGAAATGTTGAAGCCTTTATAAAGGCTTTTTTGATTTTAAACCCGCCACCCACATTGGAATGGTTTCTCACTGTTCCAGGCCTGTCTCGCATCGGAATGTTTTTTTTGGACAGTCCCCACGTCGCCTAATCCCCGCACTGCGCCTAGTCCCCGCAATGTGCCCCACAACATTGGCAGGGCGCAGGGAACTTTTGCCGCATGTACGGGGGGGCACCGCCTCGGCGGAATCTTTGGGGGCCGCACTCCCCCCTCGTTCCCCGCACTGCGCCCCCAACACGGGAGGCGTGGCGGATTTACATGTATGTATGAGCGCGCCCCCGGCCCCCAAAAAAAAATCAGGCGCAGATTCCGCCGGAAAACTGGCGGAAAGGTGCATCCCGACCCGGCGAGATTCATACATGTCGCCTATAGAGTTGTGCTAGAAAAAAAGTGATGTAGACTGGGTAAAGTGCAGATTTTATAGTAAAATGCGTTTTATGTTTTTTTATTACTTGCACAAATTTGTCTTATTCACATTTTTGCACTATTTCTCCAATTTTCCTCTACATAAACTTTACAAATTAGAAGATGCTGGTTCAGTCTTAAATACACAAGCCTTATCTGTGTCCTTTTTTTTAAAAAAAAAAGCCAATTTATGAAATTAAAAAAAAATCTTTAAAATATTAAAAAATTCTAAATGGTAAATACTGCTATGGACATTTATTCATTCATCCAGTGGTCTTTTGTCCTGAAGGAGCTAAACCAGTTTTGACAAAAAATTAAAGGCAAATGATATTTTCAACAAAATATGAAAAGAAAACTACCAGTAGAGATCTAGAGACATTAATCTTATGTAAATGTGCATCTATTCAGATTAGAATTTCAGCTAATATAAGTCAAGCATCTAGCTGCGTATTTCTAAGCCAAATTAAAAGATTTTTAATTTTCTCAGACTGTTAATGAGAAAACATTGCAATGTTTTGATTGATTCTAGACATCTTTTATACCATTTTTAAATTTTATACAGTGAAGACTTTGGGCATAATGTACAAATCTATTAGCTGTTTTCTTACATTTAAATCTATTTTAATGAGTAGAGAAAATTGCCATAAAATCCTGGAATTTTTCATGTAATAGTTAAGAAAAGAGCTGAAGAGAAAGATCATTTCATATGCATTCAACAGGAAATTATATTTAACTATTCAATTTACTAATTACATAAAAGTTCAACTTTAGCAGCAGCAGTTATACTCACTCTGAATAATCACACATTAAAATAAAGGTGTCAGGTTGAAATTACCATTTAGTCTGTG
>JAODAL010085684.1:0-10499 GCA_025379985.1 Phyllomedusa bahiana
AAAAAGACACATTGTGGCAGCAAAGTGATAGGGAAAGTGTGTGAGGGGGCAAGCTATGAGAATAACCCAGGGTCTTTGGTCTACCTAATCCATCCCTGGAGGTGGTCAGTCATTAAGAAACCAGTGTGAAACCCTTCGTTGAAACAAAAGAAAAACCTAGGTGTCTGTTCTGAAATTTATCAGCTAAAAATCGAATTTTTTCATCACTATATAAAAAGACACATCTGCATGTTTTTTCACTGTCTGACATGATTCAGAAAAAATCTTATTGTTTTGGTCAATTAAAAACCAAAATTATTTTAATTTGCCAAATGCCAGAATAATGAGAGAGAAATTTTTTAAGGCCTTTTTATCACTTTCTGCAGTCAAAAGTTTCCACACTTTCTTTTAGTTTTTGGTGCTGTCACGCACCCGGAGTGAATGGACCCAACGGACCCCCCGAAGCGATGGTGAACCCAGCCGGGGAACGGATCTAAGTATGTCCCGGTTTTCCCAGAGCCCCCGCAAAGCAGGAGGACTTGCTGCGGGGGGTCTACCAGGTCGTTACCCCCGACGTGACTTGTTTTGCGGTGGCACCCAAAGGGTTGCGGGGTCGAACGTCAGGCAGGCTCGTATCGGGGACAGGCAAAAGGGTCGGGCAGGCGGCACATTTTCTGGTGTGGACGGGCACTGGGTCAGGGGGGCGGCAAGATGCGTGGTCGAGGAACGGAAGCTAATTTACGGTACACGGAGGTCAGAAAAAGGCTTGTAAGCTTTCTATAGGCTGAAATGGCACTAAAAGATCGAAACCCACCCAAAAAGGGGCGGTTAAATAAGGGCGTGAGGCAATAGCCAATTACCGGTGCATGGCCCCTTTAAATTTCCCGCAGTGCCGGCGCGCGCACCCCTTAGTTTTCCGGGGACCGCGCGGGGGGTGAGCCGGAACAAGCGCGGGCCCCGGGAAAGTAGGAGGACCCGGGGGGGGCCGGGGTGAGCGCGCCCCACCGCCCCAACATGGGGGGCGGCGGTCCCGCTCGGCGGCGTCCTGGGTGTGCCCGCACCCGGGCGGGGGTGCGGGCCCACCCTGACAGTACCCCCCCCCCTTGGGCCCCCCCCTCCTTCGGCCTGGAGGAACCTCTGAATTATGCCCCGATCCAGAGTTTTTTGGTTCGGGCCCCCGGACCCCTCCTGGGGCCCCGAACACCTTCCAGTCAATGAGAAAAAACCGCTTCCCTGACCCTTCATATTTTAAAATTTCTCCTTTACCGTAAAACATCGGTGGTATGGGCCCTCAGGAGTGGGGGGAGCAAACCCAAGAGAAGGTTTAAAGGATGACCGGTTTTATCGGGAGCAGGGAAAGGGAGTTCGGGACCCTCATGGGGGGGAAGGCGGAGTTTGTATGCTATGGTTAATGCGCTTGGCCCTCGAGGACCCAGGAACGGGGACCCAGCTTATAGCGGGAAACCCTTAAAAACGTATATATTTAGCGACAACCACACCTTGTCACCGGGCGAGAAGGTTGGGGAGGTTTTCGCTTTTTTCGGCTTGAGCCTTGGTGCGGGCGGAGGCCCAGGGTAGCGAAGGGTGAGTTTTTTCCAGATAGCGTCAGGTCCTGGCCAGCTCTTCCACAGAAAGGACCCCGAGGGCACAGAAAGGGGGAGGGGGGTGGGCGGGGATGTCGCCCGTAACAAAAAAGAGAGGGAGCACCAGCAGACCCGAGCCCAATGAGTTTACAAAAAACTCCCAGGACAACAAGCTGGACCAATCATCCTGGGCGCGGAGACAAAGGGGCCCCGGTAGAACCCTAGGTCGGGTTTATCTCCCCCGCCCATTGGACTGGGGGGGTAGGCGAAGAAAGCCAGTTTCTTTGTATTGGGTTACAGAGGGAAAACCCAAAATTGGGCCAAATTGAACCCCGGTCCGAACTATGTGTGGGGGAGCCCATCAGCCAAAAAATTGAAGAAAAAAAGGACTGGCAATGCGAGGAGTGAGGGTAGGCCCGGAGGGAATAAAGGGGGACATTTTTGAAAACCGGTCTGTAAGCACCCAGATCCTTTTTCCCAGCAGAAGGGGAGATCGTGTTTAAATCCATGGCCACATGGGCCAAGGAAGTGGGTATAGGTAGAGGCGGAGCAGCCTCCCGGTTTGAGACGAGGAGACTTGTTCCCGGGCCAGGAAGCGCGGGCCCCCACGAACCCGAACATCCGGGGCTAGGCTGGGCACCAGTGAATCGAGAGATGAGAGAGCAGGACCTCTGCACTCCTGGTGCCCCGCCATACGGGAGAAATCCCCCTGACAAATCCTTTCCAAAAGCGGGCGGACGTATGTCTTCCCGGGGGGGAATGGTTGTAGATCTATGGGGGCGGGAGATGAGCCTTTGGGGGGATAATGTGTGTGGGGTGACTCGTCCCCATCACATCCAAAGACGGGAGAGAGCGGGGCCTTGACATTTCGTTCCGCGGGCGAAAATAATGAGAAGATTAAACGGGGGGAAAGAAAGAGCCCAACGAGCCTGGCGTGTTTTAAAAGGTTGGGCAGTCTGGAGATACAGCAGTTTTTTATGGTCGGTAAGATGGACGGGTCGAGCCCCCCCAAAGGATATCTCCATTCTTCCGGGCCCAGTTGATGGCCGCAATTCCGGTCGCCGAAGAGTATTTCCCTTTCGCGGGAAAAAAAAATTTTTAGAAAAAAACCCCGCAAGTGAGGGTCTTGCCTTTGGGCCCTTTCGGGAGAGTAGGCCCCGGCCCCCACCGAGGAGGCGCGACCTCGAGAAAAAATGGTTGTTCAGTATCGGGCCCCGAAGAGGCCTGGCGCAGAGGCAAGGCACATTTTAATTAGAAAAGGTTCCTCTCCCGCTGGGGGCCCAGAGCTTAGGATTGCTTCTTCTTTTTTAAACCCCTATGGGGGATACCAGCGAGGAAAAATGTGGAAAAACGGCCTGTAAAAGTTGGAAAACCCCCAGGGAATTTTTGTTTGGTTCGGGGGACCCCGGGGCGGGGCCACGTAGGACGGCAGCAACTTCGCGGGGTCCATCGTGGGGCCCTTGCAAAATGATGTAGCGAGGAATGGTGGCTCTGTGATGAAACTGGACTTCTCAAGTTTGGCATAGAGGGGGTTGGGCCCCTTTGACGTTGAGGACCTCCCGTGAAAATTGAGGGATTCAAGGTCGGGGGGAAAACCGAATGTCGTCAAATACACAACCACGCATGGTCAGGAGGTCCCCGAAGATGTCATTGACGAACTTTCGAAAACGGGGGGATTGAGAACCCGAAGGCTCCAGGTACTCGAGTGCCGTGCGGGTGTTAAAGCATCTTTTCCCTTCGTCGCCCTACGACCGTATAGGTTAAAGCCCCCCGCAGGGAGTTTTTGTAAAGACCTTGGCACCTCAGAACGGGAAAAAGTTCCGTGATAAGGGCAGGGGGGTAGGGTTTTTCCCTGATCTTGTTGAGGGCCCCATAGTCTATGCAAGGACACAGGCTTCCCTCCTTCTTAGCCGAAGAAGAACCCCGGGGCCCCGTGGGAGGGGGACTTTCGGAATAAACCCCCTGGGAAATTTTCCTTGATATATGTAAATTAGCCAAGGTCCAGTACCGCAGGGGGTAAACCCTGCCGTGGAGGAGACGTCCCGGGGGAAGATCAATAGGACGTGATGGGCTGGGGCGGCAACGTCTCAGCTTTCTTCTCGAGAAGACACTGCAAAGGCTTGGTATGGGGCAGGAAGGCCTGTCAGGGGTTTGACGACTCCGAAAAAGCGGTAAGCACCCGGGGGAGGGGCCACCAAACAGCGGGGGACGACACTCCGAACCCCAATGGACTTCGCCGTCTGCCAATCGAGCACGGGGGAGCGGGCGTTTCAGCCCGGGAGACCCAGGGGAATGGACAAAGAGGACCAGGGGGTACGAGAACGCAATCCCCTTATGCAGACCCCCATTGTAGGGCCAGGGGGCCCGTTCGGGCCGAATTGGATCCTTGGAATCTCTCCACTGACCGAGGAGATGAGTAGGGGCTTCTCCCGGCGGATCACGGGAGGTTAGTGGGATACGGGGACGTCCAAAATTTCCGGGGGGAGACCCAGAGTCCAGGAAAGCAGTAGCCGAAACTGGGCACCCGGCCGCGATCACGGGATGGGCAGGGGGGGAGGGCTTGCTTCCCTAGGGGGGCCTCCCCTACGATCCAGGTGCGCCCTTTTTCCCGGGCCGAGGGCGAGTGGGCAGGATCGGGGGAAATGGTCTGCACGCCACGTACAGACAAAGATTCTCTCACGTCTTTGGTTAGTAGTTGTGAAGGTGGGCCCTCCCCCTCCATGGCCTCTTTGGCGGCAGTGGCAGGGGAAATTGGGGGGCCTTTGAAAACTGGGGCCCGACAGGAAGAGACGGGGTCTGCTTGCTCCCGTTCCCGCCCCAAAATTCCCCCTGCGTTCCGAGAACGGAGTCAATTCCAGTGGCCAGGGAGATAAGGTCATCAAGGAAAACGGGAGATCCCGGGCGGATGACTCCCTTTACCCGCTGAGAGGCCCCTTCTTGAAGGGGGATCAAGCCTTCATTCCCCGATAATTGGGGCCAAATGCGGAAACGACGGTAATCGCCTACGATAGTCCCCCTTGGGGAGATTTAGCAAGGCGGGGCTCGGCAGACGAAGCCCGGGATGGTTCCCCCCGAAAAAAGTCCCGAACTCGGGAGGAATGAAGCCAGGTTAGCTTGACCGGATGCCCTGTCCCCAGAGGGGGGTAGCCCCCGGCCAGGGGTTTCCCGGAGAGATGGTTAGTCGAAACGCACCCCTTTGACCGTTCGGTAGGGAAATTTGGGTTTCCCATTAACTCAAAATGCAGGGGCATGGGTGAAAAAGCCCCTGCAGGCCCTTGGGGTCCCCACGAATTTGGTCGCATAGATAGACGGAGCCCTGGGGCCCGCGGTTGGAGCTGGGAACGGGGGGGGAGCAGCGGGGGCCACAGGGCGGGTTGTTGCTGTGACGGCCAGAGGGTGCGCTCATGGGGAGAGATGGCAGTTGCTGGGGGTTCTGACGGTGTTGTGATGCTGAGCCACAAAGGGGGTGAGGGCACGTCGACGGCAAGGCACCTTGGGGGGATCCTGGGGCCGGGCTTTTGGCAGCACCCGGGGGGTTGAAGTGGATCCCCTGGACCACCCCAAACGATGGTTGTAAGCCACGCCAGGGAACGCAATTAAGGGAGTCCCCGGTTTCACCGAGCCCACCGCAAAGCGGGATGGCTTTCTGCGGCGGGAGTCTCCAGGTCGTTACCCTTGAAGTGACTTGTTTGGGGGGAGCCCGGGATGGTGGTGCAGAATCGTCAGGCAGGCCGTAGTCGGGGACAGGAGAAAGGGCAGGGGAGGGGGCAAGGTTCGTGGGCGTGCAGCACAGTCAGGGCAGGCGGCAAGAGCGGGGGTCGAGGAAGGAAGCTAAGGGACGGGAACGGTAGGGCAAACAAGGTTGTAACCTTTTTCTATAGGGTAAATGGCCTAAAGATCGGCAAAGCCAAAGGGGGGAGGCTTAAAAAAAGGGGGTGGGGCGGCAAAAGCCCCAATTTCCGGTGCATGGCCCTTTAAAAAACCGCAGTGCCGGCGCGGCCCCCCTTTTGATGTCGGGGGCGTGCGCCGGGGGAAAAGGGTGAGACCGAACAAGGGAGCCGGGGGTAAGTAGAGAGGGGCCGGGGCCGGCCGGGTGAGCGCACCCACCCCCCGACATTTCGGGGGGGTGCCGCTCGTGGGCGACCACGGGGGCCCCCCGACCGGAAAGGGGGCGCGGCCACCGTGACAGTAGCACTGTCCCTTTAAAATGTACGATTGGGTCAAAATTTTGATTTTTCCCCAAATTCTCACATTTTTTGGCAGGAATTTTGGCCCCCTTTCCCCCTGACAGAATGGGGAAATGGCCATGTTGTTGGGCCCTTTTCGTACCCGTTTTTTAGCTTTGCCCTAAATTTTAAAAAGAATTTTAGCCAGGGGTTTTGATGGGCCCCTCCAAAACTTTACTTTTGGTTTTCCATAAGCCCCTTTTTTAAAAAAGTCGGGGAGTTTACTTTTGGGGCTTGTCCCTTTAGAAGACCCATTTCGGCCCGCTTTAATTCCCCGGTGTTTTTCTTGAGTGTTGTTCATTTTTGCCCCCATAAATTTTTTCCCCATGTGCCATCTATTTTGGAAATGCACCGTCCCTCACAGCAAAAAAAAAACCCCCCAACATGATGCTGCCCCCCCATGTTTCACAGTTGGTTGGGTTTTGGGTTCGAATTTCCCCCTTTTTCCCCCCAAAAAGTAACAAAAGGTCTTATGGCCAAACGTTCATTTTTTGTTTTCCCCAAAAAAAAGGACTGTCTTCGAAATGTAGGTCTTTGTTTCTGGTTTCATTTGAAACGTTAAACGGCTTTTTTTTGTTTTTTTTTTGGAGTAATGGCTTCTTCCTAACAGAGTGGCCTTTCAGCCCATGTTGATATAGTACATGTTTCACTGTGGATAATGACAAAATTTTACCAGCTTCCACCAGCATCTTCACAAGTCTTTTGCTTTTGTTCTTGGGTTGATATGCACATGACGGACCAAAGCACATTCATCTCTGAGACACAGAACCTATCTCCTTCCTGAGCAGTATGATGGCTGGACATTCCCATCTTGTTTGTATTTGCGAATAAATGTTTATACAGATGAACGAGGCACCTTCAAATATCTGAAAATTGCACCCAAGGATGGTCCAGACTTGTGCAAGTCCACAATTCTCGTCCTGATATCTTAGCTGATTTTTTTAGACTTTCCCATGATGTTACACACAGAAGCAGTGTGTTTCTGGTTTGTTTTAAAATGCATCCACAGGTGTGTCTCTAATTAACTCAGATGTTCCCATAATTGATGTCATGAGCAGCGGTAGTGGACCCTCTGGACCACTGCAAGCGATTACGTAAGACACGCCAGAGAGCAGAATCTAAGTAGGTCCCGGTTTTCACCAGAGCCCGCCGCAAAGCGGGATGGACTTGCTGCGACGGGATTCTACCAGGTCACTTCCACTGACGTGATTTGCTTGCAATGGCAGCCAAGGGTGAGCGTGGTACAGAATCGTGAGGCGTAGACGTAGTCGGGGACAGGCAATAAGGTCAGGACAGGCGGCAGAGGTTCGTGGTCGAGGGTCGGAGGCAAGAAGGTACAGTACACAGTATGACGGAAGACTCAGGAACGCTTTCTCAATAGGCAATAGGCACTAAAGATCCGGCAGGGTAACCAGGAAGAGGCAGGCTTAAACATACATGGCAACTTTTGAAAGTGAGAAAGCAGGAGATTTGAAGGTGGCGGCGCACATAGTGCGCAGCCCCAAAATTTGCATAACCACACCCACCTTGCGCCGGGAAAACCACACACCCTTTTTAAAAGCCACACCCCACTCCAGATAACTGTGTAAAAGCTCTGGAAGAAAACAGATTAGGGTTTTTTGCACCCCGCTTTCCTGGACTGTTGCATGGTCTATTCAGCAAACCAGGAAAGCTGAGGGATACCACCAAACTGTGCCCCAATAAGTAGATATCTCAGTGCCCTATTTGAACCCTGTAGCCAGGTAGTAGCCTCCTGTAGTCAGGTTGCTGCCACCTTCTAAGGAGGTCGCCGCCCTCAATAGCCAGGCAGTGCCCCCAGTAGCCAGGCAGTGCCCCCAGTAGCCAAGTAGTTGTCCCCACTCGCCAGGTAGTTTCTTCTTATAGCCAGGTAGCTGTCCCCACTAGCCAGGTAGTGCTTTCTTATAGCCAGGGAGCGTTTCCCCCCTAAGCCAGGTAGTGCTTCTTATAGCCAGGGGGCTGTCCCCTTATAAGCCAGGGGTGCTTCTTATTTGCCAGGGGGGCTGTCCCCAAATAGCCAGGTAGTGCTTTTTTTATTTGCCAGGTAGCTGGCCCCACTAGCCAGGTAGTGCTTCTTATAGCCAGGGAGCTGTTCCCTTATGCCCGGTAGTGCTTCTTATAGCCAGGGAGCTGTCCCACTAGCCAGGTAGTGCTTCTTATACCCAGGGAGCGTCCCCTTATAGCCATTAGTGCTTCTTATAGCCAGGGAGATGTCCCCTTTTAGCCAGGTAGTGCTTCCTATAGCCATGTTACTGTCCCCTCTAGCCAGGTAGCTGACCCCTTATAGCCAGGTAGCTGTGCCCTTATAGCCACGTATTGGTCCTTATAGCCAGGGAGCTGTCCCCTTATAGCCAGGTAGCTGACCCTTATAGCCAGGTAGTGATTCTTTTAGCCAGGTAGCTGGCCCCCTTATACCCAGGTAGTGCTTCTTATAGCCAGATAGCTGCCCCCTTATAGCCGGGTTTATTGTTTTCTTTATAGCCAGGGAGCTGCCCCCTTATAGCCAGGTAGTGCTTTCTTATAGCCAGGTAGCTGACCCCCTTATAGCCAAAGCAGGAGACTTGGCTCTATGGGCTTAAATAGAATTCCCGTTGCCCCTGCCCCTTTTAAAAGTTAACACTGCCGGCGCAGCCGCGCCCTAGGGAACGGACCGCGTGCGCCGTGGGACAGAGACTGCAGCAGGAGCGCTTGCCAGTAAGTGTGCAGGGGAACAGGCAGGGGAACGAGCGCGTCCGGCAGCAGGGCACGGATGCCCCGCGACACGGGATGAGGGTCGCAGGGCCATCCGTGACAATTGACCTAAAATGGGTAAGGTTTTATTCTGATTTAAATGTCAGATAGTGAGAAAAACATGAATATGTTTCTTTTTCTTTAGTTATTAAACTTCTGGTTTCAAACTGTATATAGATTTTTTTTTATAAGAAAACTTTTGATTTTCACTTTATTTTGAATGAATACAATTTTAAAAACTTCTATTATACTAATTAGTAGGAGAAGAGACGAGTTTCGGAAGGTAAGGAGCAACGAAGTCAATCTTTCTCCCTGGTGGGGAGAATACTTATTTTTATGTAGCCTGGGCCTGGAACAACTTGTAAAGTATATTAGTATTGATAATATCTACAGCTTGCATCCTTTTTGGGCACTGAAGATGAATGTGCACTGCATAGATAAGCAGCTTTGTGGGATCTGACACTTGAATTTACCAACTATAAATATAGTGAGATATGTTTCGCAGTCAGAGCTGGGGGATATGTAACAGTAGTGGTCATCATCACCTTGTGGTCCTGTAATTGCACCTTGGCTAAATAACAGCATTTCATTGAATGAAATAAAAAAGTCCACATACAAGGGTTGTGCAAACCAGAGTGACACATTGAGTAAACATGGTCTGGTATTTTTTTGCACCATCATACAATTGTTGGTAGCAGTAGATGTTGGATAGAAGGGAAGGCTACAAGATTATTATTTCCTCAATAAGTTAACTTTTTCAAATTATTTTTTGTTTTTTTTTTTTTAACACAAAGTCTTTTAAAATTAAGCAAAATATTCAGGTCATATATTTAGGGGCATAGAGGTAGCATTTGTGCCCAGACCCCGGTGTTGAGGGATCCAAAGATATATACAATTAAGACAATAAATTTCTAAATAGTTTCACTTATAATGTATTTTTCTGCTGTAGATTTGTCCACAGTAAATCTGCTGCAAAAAGTGCATATACTTATTAATTTGGTGGAAATTTGTGTGGGTTTCATTTTATAAGGAAAAGGGGAAAAAATGCAGCAAGATCAAGACAAAACCACTTTAAAAAATGTTGGATTTTTGGGGCCCAGTCGCCACTATACATTAGAAAACTGCTCCAGAACTTTTGAGGGGGAAGGAGAAATTGAAGGTGGGTTCTGTTAGGTGTCCAGTGGTCTCTGCTATCAATCTCCCTACTCCCCAAAGGTGGAAAACCCGGGCTGGGACAAGGTATTTTTGGGGCCCTAACAAACAAGGGATAACGTGCCCCCCAAAATGGAAAAATTCAGCCCCCTCCATTCTCTTTTCCCTCCTTTTCGCCTGGGGTAATGGGCCCTAGGCGGTCACCCACCTTTCCCCACCCATCGCCCCGGGCCCGGGGTGACACAGTAAAAAAGGGAGCTGCCAGAGTCCCCTTTGGGTTTTTTCACGGAAAACCTGCATTTCCTGTGTGATGGTGGTTGAGGTGTCCTTGGTGTTTGGTGCAGAAAGAGGATAGGAGGCAAAAAGTGGCTGTGAAAATGGCTTTTACTCGCGCTACTTTTGCTAAACATCCAAAGTTATGGCTACATCTTCTAGATTTCACATAAACTTTTTGTTCCCCTTTCACAGCCGAACTTAACCTTTTACAAATTTCCCAGAAATTTCTATTTCTGCTCTGCTAAGTGGGTGTTGGTCCAGTCAAAAGCTGGGAGGCCTTGGAAAGCCTCCCCTCACATATGTAGTCTCCAATTTTTGACTTAAAAGGTTGTTCACCATGGAGTTTCACAGAGCCTGCGCTTCAGAGCCAGCTTTAGGCTTTCACTTCATGTTTAGGCTGTAAGTTGTTCTACAACAGTTACTAACATTTCAGCTTTGCTATTCCTAGCTCAGCCTGTTAAGGGACATTGGTATGGAGGGGTTTTAACAGCAGGGCACAAAGCTATAGAGTGCTAAAAGGTTGAAGTTTCTCAGT
>JAODAL010085685.1:0-10499 GCA_025379985.1 Phyllomedusa bahiana
CACCTTTGAAAGTCAAAAAACAATACCACGCTGCCCTGCTATCCAGACTTCCACTCACCTATTCATAAAAACAGATCAGGTTGGTCTGACAACTTCTGTCCTTAGTAAAACCATGCTGACAATCACTTATAATGTTATATTTAGCCCAATATTCCTGTATATAGTACCTTATGAGCCCCTCAAACAGTTTTCCCACAATAGGTGTTAAAGGGGTTGTCTCGCTACAATGATTGGGTTTTAATTAAAAGATCTTTAAAAAACAAGCAGCTTTGCAATATATGTTCATTACAAATGTCCTACTGATTTTGAGCTAGCCCTGTTCCTAGGAGTGCATCAGGTTCAAAAATTTCTATAGCAGCCGCCCTGTTATCCTTATCTTACTGGCTGTCAGGTCTGTATGACTCATCACCTTTAAAGACAGGTCAGAGCAGAGACCCCCTCCCGCACAGAATGCTTCTGTAGTGTGGAGGAGGAGGGAGGATCTGGCTTCTATGCCCTGCTGCCTGGATTAACCCTGTGTGTGCCTGCTTCCTCCTGCTCTCTACACAGATTGAGCAGGATTAGGCTGATCAATAGATGTGACAGCAGTGACCCGGGTGTGTTATTTAAAATCATGATGTCTGTGGAGCTGTAACTTTTAATAATACTATACAGATCAGGGAGGCTTGTGAACATTCATGCTGTGCTGTACTAGGGACACACCCTGAGTAACACTTGCAGCTTTCCTCCCTCTGTTCTGAGAGGGTTTGTTTGTTGTTGCTGGAGATGTGGAGATATGAAGCAAGCAGAGGGTATAGGAACATTATTAGCAACCCTAGACCTCTCTAGGCAGGCACACACAGGGTTAACTCTGGCAGCATCCCCCGCCCCCCCTGCTGTATAGAATTAAGGGCGGATAGCTGCCTGTGTCTGAGGGGAGGGGGGAACAGGGAGGAGAAGAGACAGAGAAGCTAGCACGCCCTCAAATTTAACTCCCATTCACAGACAGAGGCTGAAAGCTATTAATGAGACAACTCCTTTAAACTTACTGGTCTGTAATTACCTGGGCAAGACTTGGAGCTATACTATACCAGTCACCAGAGAATCTCTAAATATCATATACAGGGGCACACTGATAACCGAGCTGAGCTCTTTAAGAACTCTTGGGTGTAAACCATCTGGGCCTGTAGCCTTGTTCACATTAATAATAATTATAATAATAATAATAATAATAATAATAATAATAATAATAATAATAATCTTTTATTTTTTTTAGTGCCAAAAATATTCCGCAGCACTTTACAATATAGAGGAAATAAGTACAGACCAAACCAGACATTTTCATTGTAAATTTAAGCTACTGAAAATGAGCACGAGGTGTGAGGGCCCTGCTCGCAAAGCTTACAATCTATTAAGGGTGTATGGGTGAAACAAAGGGTGACAAGTGCTTGGTTTTACAATTTGGAAACCCGTCATGTTACATAAATATAGGGTTTGTACACATAAAAGTGGATGAACCGCCATCCCAACCATACATCTATATACAGATAGTGCCTGTGGGTGCCAAAGTGCAGGAAGTGACGAATGTGTGAAAAAAATTTGGGGGTTAACAATTAGGGATCTTGATAGGCTTGTCTAAGTAGATGAGTTTTTAGAGCGCATTAAAACTGTGAGGGTTGTGAGTGTGCCTGATCACATGGGGTAGAGGGTTCCAGAGAACTGGTGCAATACGTGCAAAATCTTGGAGACGTGCATGGAAGGTTTAGTTGAGTGAGGTGTGTAGTCTTAGATCAGTAGCAGAGCGGAGAGAGCGGGTAGGGTGGTAGACAGAGACGAGGGAGGAGATGTAGGGGGGTGCAGCGCTGTGGAGAGCCTTATGGGTGAGAGTGATGAGTTTATGTTGTATTCTGTACTGAATAGGCAGCCAGTGCAGTGACTGACACAGGGTAGGGGCATCAGTATAGCGGCTGGAGAGAAAGACAAGCTGGCTGCGCATTCAGGACAGTTTGGAGAGGGAGAGTTTACAGACAGGAAGACCAAAAGTAGGGAGTTACAGTAGTAAAGACGGAAAAAAGAATAAGAGCAACAATGAGAGTTTGAGTTGTTTCCAAGTGAGAAACGGACGGTTTTCTGGAGATGTTCTTGAGGTGCAGGTGACAGGAGCAGGCAAGGGATTGGATATATGGGGGAAAGGACAGATCTGAGTCTAGTATAACCCCCAGACAGCGGGCCTGCTGCCTAGGAGTTATGGTGGTGCCACACACGGAGAGAGAAATAGCAGGGTGAGGTCGGTTAGTAGATGGTGGGATGACTAGATGTTCCGTTTTAGTGAGATTTAGTTTAAGATTGAGAAAGGACATGATGTCAGAGACAGCGGACAGACAGTCACTGGTGTTTTGTAGCAGGGCAGGAGTGATGTCTCGGGAGGAAGTGTATAGTTGAGTGTCATCAGCATAGAGATGGTACTGGAAGCCAAATCTGCTGATGGTTTGTCCAATGGGGGCTGTGTAGATAGAAAAGAGGTGAGGACCTAGAACGGATCCCTGATGAATCCCAACAGCAAGAGGAAGAGGAGGTAGAACCGGAAAATGAGACACTGAAGGAGCGGTCAGAGAGGTAGGAAAGAGAACCAAGAGAGTGCAGTGTCCTGGATACCGATGGTACTGCGCATGTTGAGGAGTAGGTGGTGATCAACAGTGTCAAATGCTGCAGAGAGATCCAGAAGAAGCAGCAATGAGTAGTTACCCTGAGATTTTGCTGTCAGGAGATCATTTGAAACTTTAGCAAGAGCAGTTTCTGTGGAGTGTAAAGATCGGAAGCCTGATTGCAGAGGGTCAAGAAGAGAGTTAGCAGAGAGATAGCGGATTAGGCGAGAGTAGACCAAGCGTTCCAGGAGTTTGGAGATGAAGGGCAGGTTAGAGACTGGTCGGTAGTTAGCAGCGCAGGAAGGGTCAAGAGAGGGCTTTTTCAGTAAGGGAGTTATAACAGCATGTGTAAAGGAGGATGGAAAGATCCCAGTGGAGAGAGAGGGGGTTACAGATTGTAGTGAGGTGAGAGGAGGACAGCTGGAGAAATGGACTGGGAAAAAGGTAGGAGGGAATGGGTTCACTAGAGCGTGTGGTGGGGCGAGCAGCTAGGAGAAGCCTGGAAACTTCTTCTTCTGATGTCGGGTCAAGGGCTGAGAGCAGATTAGAGGACGTGTGGGGAGGGACAGGATGGGTATTATTTGTGGATTGTGATGTGATGTTTCGCCAAATACTGTCAATTTTGTCTTTGAAGTGAGTGGCCAGGTCTTCAGCACAGAGGTCATTGACCGGGGCCTGAGCTTTAGGCCTGAGGAGGGATTGGAAGGTGTCTAAAAGACGTTTTGGGTTTTTGTGTAATGTGGAGATGAGGGAGGTGAAATATTCTTGTTTGGCGCAGTGAAGGGCAGAGTGGTAAGTCCTGAGCATAAATTTGTAGTGGAGAAAGTCTGCAGGTAGCTTTGACTTTCTCCACATCCGCTCAGCACATCTGGAACGTCGCTGCAGATGGCGAGTCTGACGTGTGTGCTATGGCTGCGGGCGTCTGACTCTGGTGGTGCGGTGTGTGAGTGATGCCAATATGTCCAGGGTGGTAATGAGAGTTTCATTGTAATGTTTAACAGCCAGGTCAGGGCAGGAGAGTGAGGAGATTGGGGGCAGTGAGGACTGTATGGTGTCTGTGAGTTCCTGAGTGTTTCTAGAACGGAGATTTCGGAATGGGCAATGGGTAGGTGTGTCCAGAGAAGGCTGAAAGTTGTTGATAGTGAAGGAGATAAGGTTGTGATCAGAGAGTTCATAAAGAGAGTTGGTAAGATTAGAAATTGAGCAGAGGTGACAGAAGACCAGATCAAGAGAGTGCCCATCCTTGTGAGTTGGAGAGTCAGGAAACTGCAAGAGGCCAAGAGAAGAGGTTAGTGAAAGAAACAGAGGGTGTGGACCTCAAAGGAGGGGAAAGTTAGGGAGGGTGCAGGAGGAATTACCTGGTAGGTGCAGTGTGGAGAAAGAAGTATGCTGACTCCTCCACCCGGCCTGTTATCAGGTCTGGGGGTGTGGGTGAAGTGTAGGCCGCCGTAGGTGAGAGCAGCAAGGGAAGCGGTGTCAGATGGCTGGAGCCAAGTTTCTGTGAGAGCTAGGAGATTGAGGGAGTTAGAAAGGAACAGGTCATGGACAGCAGTGAGTTTATTACAGACGGATGGGGCGTTCCACAGAGCACATTTAAATGGGAGAGGACAAGATGTACAACGAAGATTACGCAGGTTAGCAGGGTTTCTGTGGGAGGAAGAGGAGGAGGTGGGATAAGAAGTAAAGGAAGGTGGACCGGGGTTGGGAGAGATGTCTCCTGCAGCAAGAAGCAGGAGAATGAAAAGTGATTGCAGATGGTTAAGTGATGAATATGAGCGATGTTTGTGCAGCACCCTGAAAGAGGATGGTTTGGGGTAGGTAAAGTAAGTAAGTAATGCATGGGATGCGTGCATGGTAGAGGGAAGGAGAGAGGAGCTAATGTGGACAGAGTTGTTTGGAGGCATGACCGGGCGGTAGGAAAGGAGGAAAAAGGCAGCAAGATAGATTGCAAATGTAAGCATGGTGACTAAGCTGTAGGTTAGAAAGCCCAGTTACTTACAAAGATATGTTTCTGCCCCTTCTGCCCACTTCGGCCATAATTCGGTCAAAATTCATCAATATCACTTCAAAAGCTGTCACTTAAAAAATGCTGGAAATTAAAAACTGCTGGCAGACACATTCAGTTTAATTAACTTGGCTTGGACCATTTCTACACTCAGCCAATTTATTATATCAGATACTATATTAACAGTACTGGCACCACATAGCGGTGCATAAATTTTGTTTTACACAATACAGTAAAACTTTTTTTTTTAAACTATATAAATTGGGTATTACCATAATGATAATCAACCCACAGAGTAAAACTAACATGTCACGTATACTGTGTGATTAGAGCTATTAAAAATAAAATGAAAAAACACTACTAGTGATGGGTATATTTTTGCTTTACACACTAAAAACACTTTTTTCAAAAAGAGCTTCAACATAACAAAAAACACAATTTGGATGTCGGCTTAATCGTATCGACCCACTGAGTAAAACTAAAATGTCATGTATACTGCACAGTGAGCGCTATTAAAATAAAAAAACACTACTAGGATTGCAGTATTTTCTTCATCCTATCTTCCAAACATGGATTTAAAAGCAATCAAAAGCCTTGTTCCCCCAAAAATGATACCAATAAAAATGTCAACTCATCCCGCAAGAAACAAGTCACTACACAGCTCCACACACAGAAAAATAAAAAAAGTTATGGCGACTATGGCGATACAAAAACGTGTTGTCATTTTTCAATAAAAGTGTTTTTATTGTGTAAAAGCAGTAAAACATAAAAAAATATACAAACTGGGTATCTCTGTTATCATATCGACCTGCTGAGTAAAGCTAGCATGTCAATTATACCACATGGTGACTGCTGTAAAAATAAAAGAACACTACCAGGATTCCTGTTTTTGTTCATCCTGTATGCCAAAAAGCAGCCAATCAGAGTGCCCCTTTCATTTTTCCAGAGCACTATATTAAATAATAGGAGCACTCTAATTGGCTGCTATGGGCAGCAAAGTGAATTTTAGACCTAGACAGTTCTCATACATGTGGCCCTAAACTTTTAAGCCCCTTAATGTCATAAAAAAATAAAAAGAAATTTAAAAATTATGCCAACCTACAGTAGACATATGGTAGATGTTAGCTATAAACTATTTTGTTTGGATAACTGTCTTACACGCAGAAATTTTTGAACTTTGAAAATGAAACGTTTTTAATTTTTTGTTTAAATATTTTGATATTTTTCATAAATAAAAAAAGGATTGTATGAACCAAAATTTCTTAAAAATCACAAAAAAGGGACATTATTTATTTAAAAACACATACACAAGGACATACTTACTTGCAACCACCCTCCTATGCAACCACCGCATAGAAGGCGTGTGAGTGGCTGTCTTATCAGTATTTTTACATTTGTGCAGCTATTGAGCTGTACGTATGGCCTGTGTATTTTTGACCAAAATTTCTTACTAACTTAAAGCACAATGTGTCAAGAGAACACAATCGCTGAGTCACATGCATAGGTACAAATATCTAAAATTCGGATTTAAAAAATGGGGCTCCGTCAGGAAGGTCAAAACTGTTTGTGGCGGAAAGGAGTTAATTGTTACATATTTCTCCCGTGACTGTCTGATCGGTGTGGTATAGTCTTCAGTGTGACAGTACTCTGCCTATGTATGGTGGTATTATTGGTTATTTTAGTACTTGTATATTGGTAATTTACACTTGTCCCTTATCATGTGATAAGAGGTTTCTATGTTCCATTTTTATTTATCTTCTTTTGTAAATGGTGAGTTTATATATTTCATGGAGGGGAAGGTGTATGACCAAATAAAGCTAAATTTGTCACAGCACAAATTGCAAATTGATATTTTTGCGCATATTCGGGTAGTAATATTAGATGCGGATTGGTAGGGTTTGAGTGTCGGGGCTTCTTTTTAGTCCGGCCCTGGCAGGAGGTGGCACCAATGAAACTGAGGAAATGCTCCACGGCAACTAAGTCAGTCTTCAAGCCAAACAAAGGGTTTTCAGGTTTCTGTACTTAACAGGATATGCAGGCTTACTGCCAAGAAGGACAGAACATGCTCTAGTAGGAGATGACATCTGCCAATTTTTTTTTTTCTATCTAGCTAAGCAGTGAGTCACATAGACTTTCCTATCTAATGACCCACCTGTTACTGGGCAATGATAAAAGCAACTAGGCCAGTAGTCAAAGGTTGTAACCCAGACACCCAAAGTTGCTATTTCCACCCAATTCTACCTCTAGGTAGAAATAAAAGGAATAAAAGTTTCACCAAAACCACCTCTCCATAAGAAAGGATCTACTTCCAGGTCCAGGATCCATCTAAGAAGTAAAATCAACCTCATTTAGATTTATGGAACTGATTTCAATCACATAAATGGATGAAAACCTATTGATTAATTTGCAAAACAGGTGAACAAAACATTTTATGAATAGCTGTGTCAATCGTGTTTTCCGT
This sequence comes from Phyllomedusa bahiana, assembly GCA_025379985.1. Lineage (NCBI taxonomy): Eukaryota > Metazoa > Chordata > Amphibia > Anura > Hylidae > Phyllomedusa > Phyllomedusa bahiana. The sequence continues at coordinate 7,091 of JAODAL010085685.1, forward strand.
AAGATAGGGCTGTCATTGTCATAAGATAGGGCAACATTTATTATGGCGATTCCTGCACATTGTGTTGTCAATAAAACCGCTACAATGTAAATGATATGAAGCGTAGCTGCAAATTTGCAGCTGTTCTTGTCACTTTTCAAATCTGGCAAGTACTGAGTAAGGCCTGGTTCACATACAATATGTGTCACATTCCGTTGGGAATGAAAGAAACAACTGCGCTATTTTTTCTGTCTCAACGATGGACACAATGGTGGAAACCCCACGGACCCAGTGCCAATTATGAACGAATCCTCTGTGCCGGAGGTTCTGAATGGAACCCTCAACACAGATGTGAACCAAGCCTAAAGAAAGAGTGTAGATTTATTATATGGAATAGTTAGAAATAACATATTTTTAAACAAATCTATGTCTGCTCATTGCAGTAAATGGGATCAGCCACATATCATTACTTCTGTTAGTGCTGGTCACTGTTAATAGATATTAAAGGAAATGTTACAGTTGTTAGAGTGTTTGGTAATGACATTTACACTAAAGCCTTTAATATCTGCTATGATGTAAAGCTTCTAAAATATGGTCACAGGAGGAAAAGACAGAAGACTGCGAGGCTATGGAAGGATCTTTTTTTTTAATTATAAGATTTTTTTTTGTAGAGGGCATCCTCTTCTTCCTGTACTGCTATAGGCCAATACTTTGCATCCATGTTTGCTTTTCTAGGCATGCTTTATGTAGACTCGACTTCCTGTTAAGATATTTGCTCACACTTGTTAGAAGCATAGCTGGTTATAATGCTGTACTTTCTACGATGCCTGAAGAAGTCATACATTTATAGCCTTTGGAAAAGCATGCAGGCCTGGTGCAGGATTTTTAATCATGGAAGATGAGCTGCCTCTTTGATGATATTCTGTGAATATTGATAATCATAGTGATTTTGAGAAATATATAACATTTAATTTAACATTTGCATTAAATAAGAAAATTGCACAGTCTATAACGTTGATCTATTAGTAAATCATAGAGAACATATATACTTACATTTGATAATGGAAGCCATAGAGCGCTTCCGTTTAACAGAACTGCCAGAAATGAATTTCTGCATCGTTGTTGGATGGACAGTTCTGGGTGCTGGTCTCTTTGCTGCACTGGAGTTCTCTCTGAATGTCTGTGATGATGGAGTATCATAACTTGTAGATGAACCGTCTTCATCATTGGTGGTGTTTAGTTGAAACAGTCTGCCCCCACATTTTCGGCAGTAGGATTTCTCATCCTTAAGATGAGTGAAACGTCCCACACTATGGAAAGAAAGGACAGTGATTAGAAGAAAGAGCTGGCCAAGAATACCAGCAGAGGATGGACACAGGTTTCTATTGTAACAGTGTCCAGATATTTCATTAAAGATTTGTGATAACCAAGCAAAGGTTGTATTAGTTTACAACATCACAATGGTATTGCCTAACAAAGAAATATGTATCTAAAAAGATAAAGGGGGAAACGAACATGAGGTTCTACTGTCCTGGATGACAAACCCAGCTCCATCATGGGAGGCACATTTCATTTTAATCTTTGCCAAGGAGTCTCCTCTTTTCATAAGTGCACAGAATTATCACCTACCTGTTTGAACACCTTGAACACACGTAGTTGTAGGTATAATTGATGTCATAGGAGTGGTATGCGCTCACCGGTGGTAGTTCTGGATGAACACCAGAGACTTTTTCGGCATAGGACTGCCACACTGGACCATGTCCATCATTTTGCACTCCATCGATGAGCCAGCAGGCAGCATGACACATTTCGTGTATTAGAGAGTCTCTAATACGCTCTAAATATAAAAAGATAAAATTGCACAAAATAATAAAGATATAATATGTCGCAGGAACTAACCTGTTACTTTTATTAAAAAACAAAAATTTCAAAGCCGCTTCATAACATGTATATAGAGATTTTATAACTTACCTGCAGAGTCACAGACTTTTTCAGATATCTGAATCCTTGAGTAACAAACCCCATTTTCACATATTTGCTCACACACAGCAGCAGTTGTTCTCAGCCTTTTGCTCCAGGATATTTCAATGTTATCAGGAAGCTAAAGAAGCAGGAAAGTAAAATATAAACCTATGAAATCTTCAGTCACATCTAGCACAGCGCTAAATATAATCACATCATCTCCAAGCGACCCAAATGTCTCTGTTGTGACTTTGTTTCTCTGCTCCTTCCTATGTTTTTATCCAACCTAACACATGATGATTTTATGATGTATTTGTGTTATGCTCTTGCTGCTTCTTTGGTAAAATTAAAGGGTCAATTTATGTCATTCACCAGATTACCAGGGATTGACTATTAATGCTAGATTATGACACACAATGGGCCCAAGCAGGAGACAATGTAATTCTGGAACCTAGCTATAAAGTACTGGTGATAAGGGGGCATAAAACCATTTTGCTGTGCTGAAAGACAAACCTATATTAATGGACATCTGATAAGTTAGAGGCTTTTTTTTTATAGGTTTAGCTTTGGGGCCAATAAGCTGAACCATTTGAAGAAAATGTGGAGCCTATCACTGCGGGGAAAACCCTTTTCCCCTATTTTTTAAAAAAACCCCAATTTGTGACATATGATAAGATTTTTAAAGGGGAACAACCAAACCAAAAAATGGTTTTAAAACCCTGGGAAAGGATAAAATTACTTTTTTTTAATATCAAAAATAAAAAAAAAGGGAAAATTTAAAATTTCATAATGCCACCAAATACCTAAATAACCAAATTTCTTTCCCACACATAAACGCTACCTAACCAAAAAAATGGGGGAAACGCCCTAAAAGGGCGTCCCCCCAAACCCCGTACCTCCTAAACTAAACCCTAGGGGTTATACTATACTTAAAAGTCTAATGTCATATTTGCAAGATAAATTAATAAAAATCCCCCAAGAGTATATGTCTGAAAATACACACCCTGATCAATCAATACCCCCGTAAAATTGTCAGGTGTGCAAGAATTGGGGCCCCACAGGGATAGTAAATATCCTGAATATATATCCATACACCAAATTTGTTTTCCTACACTATCTATCACAAAAAATTTGTTGGCTTCCAACCCTAAAAACCCAAAATTTTCCACGCTTTCCCTCAAGAATTTTTGAGGTTTTCAGGGGAAAAGAAGTGTACAGAATACAAATAACAAGCAGTAATAAGAGCAAATAAATAGCCAATTGGCACAACCACGCCCTGGGTTTTATGGCAATTGGGTGATGAAAGAGATCCTAAAAAGATACAAAAAAGGGTCTCCCTCCACATCCCCCGTGGTAGCAATAGTGGGGGACAAGTGAGAATACACACAGGGGGGTTTAAATACTTGCCCCGATTTCTCCCTTAACTATCCATTCGGATAATATTTTGGGTTTTGGGGGGATTTTTAGA
>JAODAL010085686.1:0-10498 GCA_025379985.1 Phyllomedusa bahiana
GTTCAATAGGCTGGGTTTAGGCGGGTATATGTTTAATAGGTGGGGTATGGGGAAGGTAAAAAAAAAAAAAAATTACCTGATTCCCTCGCGCCCCGTTCCCGCGCGCTTCCTCCATCTTCTTGGCAATGCGGGTGATTCATCGGGCCCGCCAGCAGGTGATGAAAACGCTCCTGTCCCGGAAACTCGGACGGCGAGTCTGCTTGGCCCGTCGGAGCCAGCGGAGCACGGACGCTCGTCTCGCCCCCTCTGTGGTTTTTTCCCCCTCTATGTGCCCCGGGCGGAGTGCATATGGGGGAAAAAGATTCGCCGCCCCAACGACTGGCCACGGTAGGCCCCCCGTCGTGTGGCTGTGCTGGGTTTTCTGCATATGCCTCCTGAGAGTGCATTAGCAAGGTGTCCCTCCCGGGCCAGGGGCCATCGAAAGGGCCCGAGTGCCGACAGTGATTATATAAGCCGAGAGGGTTTTTTCCAGAATTTTTTGTGCTGAAAAATCGGCTTATACTTTTAGTTTATCGGTAGTAGAAGTGATGGGAAAGACAAACTTCCTTTATGGTCGAATTCTTCCCCACAGACATATAGCCAAAAGAAAAAAAGGGAATAAGAGGAAGGGAATATATGTGTAGTTTCCCCCTGTCTAACTGGGTGGCACCCCACCAAAAAGGGCCCCCCCAAAAAGGGTTAGACTAGGGAAAGTATAGACTATATTTCTCGTTGTTGCTTATGTCTGGGATAAGGGAAAATTTTACCCTACAGGAAGTTTCTTTCCCCCTCCTTTTGTTTGGGTTTTTGGGGGGGACTCCGATCCTACTCTACACGATCACTCGCAATGATTTTAATGCTATGTCTACACAGCAATGGTAAAAAGCCGTCCAAAATCTGAAAGGATTTAACTCGCTGGACCCCCGGGGTTTTTTTTGCAGGCTTGCACAAAAAACCGCGGGGGGTTTTTTGATTTGCATGGGCCCTGACATTGAATGTACGGGAATCCTGCGGAAGATCCAGCAGGCTTGAAAATGCGCTGGATTCTGGTGGATTTTAACCCCTTAACGACCCTGGACCCTGGAGTACATTCAAGGGGCTTGCGGGTGTCGCTCCCTGACCCGCCACACAGTTGCCGGGGGTTTGCAGTGGGTCGGGCTAACACCCGGCACAACCCCCCGTTGGGGTGTTTAACCCCTTAGATGCCGCGGCAAAGAAAGGCAGCAGCTTAAATAATGGAAAACCCCTGCCCCCGCACCCAATTTTTCACGGCGATCAGAATCCCCGCAGTGAAAATAAGGCCCAAACAATTTTCTGTATTAACGATCGCCCCCCATATGTTTAAGAACCCCGGGGGGCTCAATGTTTAAAGGGAAAACCCAAAAAAATAAAGTTTTCAAATACAAAAAAAATTAAAAGTTCAAATAACCCCCCCTTTCCCCATTTTACAAAAAAAAAAAAATAAAGTAAAAAAAAAGTTAAAAACAAAATTTGGGATACCTGTCCGAAAAAATCCCAATCTATAAAAATTTAGCATCATTTATCCCGTGCGCTGAAAAGCCCTGGGGAAAAAATAAAATTCCAAATGCCCAAAATTTCATTTTTTTGGTCATTTCATCACATAAAAATTGGAAAAAAAATTTATCAAAATAGTCGGGGATGCATTCCCCAAAAACTAGCGAAAAAAAAGTAAATTATCACCTGAAAAAAAAGCACCCTTTACTGACAACTGTTTGGGGTTTGTACAAAAAAATTTTTTTGGGGTCCCCAAAAAATTGGGGGGGGGCCGGGGGCGCAAATTTCAAAAATTTGAAAATGTTTGGAAATTTTTTGGGTTTTTTTTCCTTTTTTAAAAAAAAAATAATGGAAACCCTACATGTTTTTTTATTGACGGATGCGTTTTCAAAAATGGAGAATTCATTTGGGGAATTTTTTTGGTTTTTTTCAGTTTAAATTTAAAAGTACAGTGAATAAAAACCATTAGAAAGTAAAACCCTTTTCCCCCTAAATAAAAGCGGTCCTAGGGGGCTATGTAGGTGGGAAAAATTTAAAAAGTTATGGCCCCCGGGGGTGGCGAGGGGGGAAAAAAAACGAAGTTGTCCCTTTAAACCCAAAAAAAAAATTTACAAGGTCCCTTTAAATGGTTTAAAAAAACCCGCCATGAAAAAGGGTATGCTGGGGGTAGGGCTCTAGCGTGGAATTTTTTTTTTGCGGCCCACACAGCGTGGGTACAATTTGGAAATTTTTATTTAATTCCCAAAAAACTGGGTCTGCCGAAAATCCCATGAGAATTCAAAGCTGGTAAAAATAGCCTTAAAAATTACTACCAAATTAAAGGGGAAATTTTAGGAAAAACTAATAGTTAGTTACAAATTTTTGAGAGATGTTTTTTTTTTAGGTTTGGGCCTCCCCATCCGCCTTCATCCCCAGTGATCTCCAAACATGCACCAAAAATGGAATTTAAAGAGGGAGTGGAAATGGGGCTTGTCAGACCGCTTTACGTTTTCCTTTTAGTGTTTCCCCTTTTTGTGGGCTTTTGCACCCCTGAACACATTGTGACTTTTGTAGTCCCCCTCTTTACTCTGATTCCTGTAGCTCTGCCATGATTATCAAATGGGTTTTTGTGGGCCCTTTTAAAATTTTTTGTTTTGGATTTAGGATACTGCTGTCCTTTTAAAATAAGTAAATCCAGTCCTCTTAAATCCATCACTGCGCCATCCTAACTCAGCTGGGCGAAATTTTCCCGGGGGGCGTCAACCCCCTGCAGCGGGCCCCTGTGCCCTTGTCCCGGGCATAAAAAGCTACTCCCAACTTTTGCCCCCATTTTTTAAACCAGCGGGGGAGTTTGGTTTTCAAAACTAGAAGAAAACTGTTGGAGCTGAGGGGGGATATATATATATATATATATATATAAAAATCCCCCCCGCCCCACTTACGAGCGCAGTTTCCTAAATATAATTTTTTTTTTTTACTGAACTCTCCCTTTAAACTTGAGTAATTTGAGGAGCTGTCATTTTGTGTTTTTTGGCTACAGGGTTCTCCTGTCCTTCAAATCGAGCTTTGCCTTTCGATCAAAGTACTTCTTTCGAAAATTTTTTTTGCTGGCTTTGCAGGGTGAAAAAGAAACCATAGACCTAAGCACACCCATTGGCTCGGCAACGCGGGTCACAGATGCTTCCACCAACAATCATGCCTCTTTTGGATTAGATTTAAAGAACTCCATAACTAATAAAGATTCTCATCAGTGATGTAAACTATATGTGACTGAGAAAATAGGGGGTTTTACAGGTGATGGTAGGTATGCAAGGAAGCATTCAGCTTATTGTAGCTCTTTTCACCAACCCCTACATGTGCTTCTTCTATACTTTTTAGAATAACATTACTAAGTGCTTTCCTGCACTGTTATGTATGGTAAATGTAAGAGAAAATTAGTTACAGAAAGTGTTCATTTCCTTTTAAAAACCCTATGCCAAAAAAAAAATTAAAAAAAAAAACCATAATGGGATCTGCATACCGTTGTATTCAAAATTATGGTCCAATTTTTCACCTTTGATTTGAAGTCTGTAATAATGGTCTGTGTAGGGTAGCCTATACACAGACTTATATGTGTCAAAATCCACCACTAAAAGAGTGGAACCGGGCAAAAATTTCTGGGGAAAGTATTGCACAAAAATTGGGGTGTAAAGTATAATACGTCATATGAAAAAGTTTGTGCACCCTATTTAAACTTAATCATTTTTTAGTTTTAAATATTTGGGTTTTTGCAAAAGCCATTTTAATTTGATATCAAAAAATAAACTGATGGACCCCAGTAAAATTTCCGGATTGAAATGGGTTTATTGTACTAACACAAATGTGCAATATGCATTAAACCAAAATTAGACCGATGCAAAAGTATGGGCACCCCAACAAAAAGTGACATTAATATTTAGTAGATCCTCCTTTTGCAAAAATAACACCTCTAGTTGCTTCCTGTAGCTTTTAATCATTCCTGGATGAAAAGGGATTTTTGAACCCTCCTCTTAAAAAAAGAATTCAAGTTCAGTTCAGTTTGATGGTCGCCGAGCATGGGGCAGCCCGCTTCAAAGTATCCCACAGATTTTTCAAAAGATATTCAGGGTCTGGGGACTGGGGTGGCCATTCCAGAACATTGAATTGTTCCTCGGGATGAATGCCTGAGTAGATTTGGAGCTGTGTTTGGGATCATTGTCTTTCTGAAATATCCATCCCCGACTCAAATTCATCACTGAATTTTTGTACATTATTCTGAAAAATCTGCTGATATGATTAAATCCATGCGACCCTCAACTTTAACCAGATTCCTGGTGCCCGGCCATTGGCCACACAGCCCCAAAGCATGATGGAACCTCTCCACCAAATTTTACAGTGGGTAGCAAGTGTTTTTTTTTGGAATGCTGTGTTTTTGGGACGCCTTTTTGTATGACCAAAAAACTCAATCTTTGTTTCATCATCTCCACAGGACCTTCTTCCCCAAAATGAAGCTGGCTTGTCCAATGTGCTTTTTGCATACCTCAGGCGACTCTGTTTATGGCGTGCTTTCAGAAACGGCTTCTTTCGCATCACTCTTTCCCCTACAGCTTCTCCCTTGTGCAAAGTGTGCTGTATTGTTGACCGATGCACAGTGACACCATTGCAGCAAGATGATGCTACAGCTCTTTTGGAGGTGGTCTGTGGATTGTCCTTGACTGTTCTCACACCATTTTCTTCTCTGGGCCTTTGATATTTTCTTGGCCTGCCACTTTTGAGCTTAACAAGAACTGTCCCTGTGGTCTTCCATTTCCTTACTATGTTCCTCACAGTGGAAAAATGACAGGTTAAATCTCTGAGAACAACTTTTGTTTTCCTTCCCCTGAACAACAAATGTTGAACACTCTTTTGTTTTCAGATCATTTGAGAGTTGTTTTGAGGAGCCCATGATGCCACTCTTCACGGGAGATTGAAATAGGAGAACAACTTGAAATTTGGGCCACCTTAAATACCTTTTCTCATCATTGGATACACCTGGCTAGGGAATTTCCCAAAGCTCAGTGAGGTTACAAAACCAATGTTGTGCTTCAGAAAGTCAGTAAAAAGTAGTTAGGAGTATTCAAATCAATAAAATGATAAGGGTACCCAAATTTTTGCTCCAGTCAAAATTTGGTTTAATGCATATTGCACATATTGTTAGTACAATAAACCTCATTTCAATCCGGAAATATTACTCTGTCCATCAGTTATTAGATATATCAAATTGAAGTGGCTGTTGCAAACACCCAAATATTTAGAACTAAAAATGATTAAGATTAATAGGGGTGCCCAAACTTTTTCATATGACTGTACATACGTGATCCTTTCCCAGCCTGTGCAATGTAACTAACAGCACACTCTTGATCCGTTTTATGCATTACAAACCCTATATAAAGCTGTAGGGTACGTTTTTACAATCCAGAAAACGTATCCAAACACGTACCACACTTTGGGTGCATGTTTGGATACGTTTTTCAGATTAAAAAACTTATTGCAACACGCCGTGTGCACATACCCTGAGGGGCGTTTACACGGCACAGGACAAATACCGGTCGATTTATCCAACCGGTATTTGAACTGTTTTCGGGCCGTGCCCATTGCTGCAGGAGGGCAGGTTTTCACTGCGATTAGCGGAGAAAAGCCCTCCCTCTTCACATAGACCTACTCATCTTCCGCCCGAAAACCGGACGGAAGAATGAACATGTTCTATGTTTTTTGGACCACTTCTCAGGTTTTTTATAGAGGCCCGTGTTAAAAGTTTACACCCAGTTTGCAGATGGTTTTCAGAACCTGTGAAAATCTGTGCCATGGGGGCAAGGCCTAAGGGTATGTTCACATGGCTTATTTGGATGCTGTTTTTTCAGCGGCTAAAACTGCATCAAGACCTCGCCTGAAACATGCTTCCTCAGAAGAGGTTTTGGACAAGGTTTTCAACCATACAAATTAATAGCCAGGGCAATTAATAGCCAGGGCAAGGACTGCGCCAAGAAACGCTCTCAAAACACGGTGAGGTTTTGATGCTTTACGTTGATTTTCTCTGACGTGGTGCTTCTTTTTCAGTACCCAAAACCGCTTACAAAGAAGGGACTAAAACGTGTGTAAAAACCTTGTGTGTGAACTACGATGCTGTATTATATAGGTTTTCTTGGAAATAAACCGGGGGCGTTTTGCTTGCTTCTTTTGATGCGGTTTTGTGAGTGGAAACGCTCTGAAAACAGCTCCAAGAACAGCATAAAAATAAGCCTCGGGAACATACCCTACTCTAGCCACCAGCTTTCCACCGGGGTCTATCTGCTGTAAGGCAGCAGCTGACAGGTTTTATAATGGCATATATATCCCAGCCAGGTTCCTGGCATGCAGCTTCAGAAACTCGGACACATGCCACCAAGGTAAGGGAACCCCTTGATGGAATAAAAGGGGCCAAAATTTAGGTGCCAACAGAAAAAGGCTGTTGACTTTAGTTTGGGTTGTGTTAGAAAGGCCCACCCTTTTCCCGGGAAAACTTTTAAAGGGAAAAAGTGGGTAAAGAGTAGGGGGGGTTTGCTACTCCCCCAATTTCCCCAACCCCCGGGTTTCCACTACCCTTTTAATAAAGCCCGCGGTAAAGCTGACTTGGGGGGAAACGGTGCTTTTAAACCCCAGCACCTGTCACATTTTTTCCTAAGGTGTTTTTAACAAAGTTTATTTGTACTCTTAGGTTAGAGCTCAGATTAGTAGGATTTTGGTTTGGTTTGTGCATGCCTTGCACCTGGTTTTTGTTGCTGTTTAATAAAATACAGGGGACCTGTTTTCCCACCCCCCTGAAGTTTCTCTCTATGCCTGAAGAAAAGACCCGAAGGAAAAAGGGGTAAAAAGAAATTTCCCGAGTGGGAAAACAGCTACCCAACAGCCGCAGAGTCCCGTGAAAATGGAGGATTTGGGGAAAAAGCTAAATTTAAACGAAGCTAACCTCCAGCTGATGGCGGCCAGACAGAAAAGGCCATGAGGAGACCAACCCCCGGGGGAAGCTGAGGGCCATTCCCCCTGGGTAATTGAGAACCTCCAGGGCCTGGTGGGAAGGGGCAACAGCAGGGAATCGGGCCTGCCGCAACAGCTACAGGCCTTGGATTTTGGAAAGGGCCGAGGGGGCAACAAAATTTGGGCAGTTTCCCCATCCCGCCAAGGGGGGGGAGGCCCCTTTCGAAAGATGACAAAATGATACATGAGGGTACCTGGGGACCTTTGGGGAGGGTAGTGGGGACCAGCCGCTTCCTTTGTTGGGCCAGTTGGCGGAGTCCTGGGCCCCCCCTTTTCCCATTTGGGGCGAACCGCAGAAGGCCTTTCTTTTTACCTCAAAGGGCCCAAAATGCCAAGGAAATTAAAAGCCCCAAAATGCGAGGGGAGTGCTGGCCCCATTGGAGGGCACCCCGGGAAAGTAAAGGGCCCCGAGAGTCCAAGCCTGGAGTTTGATCCTGGGCCAAAAACCCCATGGGCCAAAAATTTAAAGACCCCCTTTCCACCCTCACCAACAAGTTTGGGCTCAGCCCCCAAGGGTCTCACAAAACCTTCCCAGGTTGGGGTCGAGCGGGTGGTCCCTTTGACCCTTTTTTTTGGGCCCCTTTCCCCTAAGGCTCCCCCGTTTCGGGGGTACACCCCACCCCAAAATTGGGGAATGAACTGGTCAACAAAATTTTTGGGAGATAAAAGCGCCACTGAGGAGTTCCTGCAGGTCTAACCCTCCACGGGGAATACGCCCTACCCCCCACCCCCGCCTTAAAAAATGTTTCCCTTTCCCCAAAAGGGGGCAAGGGTTTTAAACGAAAGGGGGAGAGGTTGGGCCCACCCCCCAAAAAAGGGGCACGTCCTAAGGCCCCGGACCCCCCTAGGGCCCGCTGGCGGGGCCAAAGGGCTGAGACATGTGGTGGGACGTTGGGGAGGTGTACCCCCAGGTTTGGGACAATCAGCTTATTCCACCAGGTTTTTGGGTGGGGGGGACCGCGCCCAGGGGCACTGTTTATCGTTAAAAGGGCCCTCGGGGCATGCCCTCCGGAAACGGGGAGCTTGGTGACCCTATTGCAAAACCCCAAATGGTGAACACGGAACAAATACCCCCCCGACGTTTGGTGTAGTTTGTATTTCCCTGGTGATACCCAAAAACTCCCCGCCGGGTATACTTTCCATAAGGGGGGACTCCCCATGGGGTTACAACAACCTAGGTGGCTGTTGTTGGGCCCAAATTTTTCCCCACAAACCCCGGAAATTAAATTTGGCTGGGGAACTTTTCCCCTTTTTTTTTTGGGGTTTGGTGAAGGGAAAAAAAAAAAACCAAGGGGAAATTTTTAGTTTTTTACCTGCGTGATGTGGTTTTCCAAACTTTTTTTTTTGGGAAAAACCTTGCCGTTTCAATTATCGGGTCCCCCGGCGGAGACCCCCTTCTAGTTTAAAAAGTTCTCCTCCTTGCCCAGTCCGAGGGAATTTTTGGCACAGAACAAAATTTAGGGACCCTAAAACCCGGTTAAACCCCTTGGAAAAGCGTCAAGGGGCATTGGAAAAAAGACCCCCCGGATCCGGGGAGGAAATTGGGTCTACCCCCCAAAAATCCCCCTGTACAGAATAAACCAAATGTACAGGGGGAAAAACACAACAAAAGATGGTGGAAACAAATTTGGGGGTATCCCAGACCCAGGGCCCCTAAAGCTCCTTTGGCCATTCCCCCGTATTTGGGGGGGGGGGGGGGGGACACGGGGGGTGAAGAAAACAAAGGGACGGGTTGGGGGACGGGAAAATTTTACGCCCCGGGATCTATAGGGCCCTGGAAGAATTGTCCCTTAAACCCCGTCCCGGGGTTTTCGGGCCCGCCCTTTAAAAACCCCATTTCCGGGCCCCCTTTTTTCTTTTCCATTAAAAGTGCCCTTTGAAAGGGTTTTGGGATGGAAACTGGTCGGCCCCTCCTAAAAATTGGGCCCGGGAAAAATCAGCATAACCTAGTGGTGTTGGGTTAAAAGCCACCCCGCTTTGCCAAGGGCCCAAACCCCTCAAAAACCAACCTCCTCCAAAAAAAAATCCTTTGGGAGGGTTTTCCAAACCCGTTTCACCCGGACAAAAGGATCCCAAGGAGATCCGAAACCCATCAGGCACTCTTTTTTGTCAAAAGTAACCCAAAAAAGCTGTTCGTCGCTAAAAAAAGACCCCCCTGCGCACCTCCGTAAAACCATCCCCAACCGATGGTCTGGTGGAAAAATTTAACAAGCCCTACAAAAAGGGAAAGTTAAAGATTTGTGGACCAAAGGATTGGGAGGGGCTGGGGCCGCCCCGTTAACCCTACGGGTGTTTTCCTTCCCGGGGAAATCCCCCCAAAGGGATCCCCGGGAAATTCCCCCTCCAAAACGCTATAAAGGGAAAACATCCCCCGGGGGGTCCTGGCCCTAGAAAAGACCTTGGGGGAAAAAGAAAAAAAACCCCTTTTAAAAGGGGTGTCCCCAGAGCATACAAACCCCCCGGGGGAGACCCCAAAAAAAAAACTGGTGGCGGGAAAGGATTTAAAAGAGTCCCAAAAAAAAGAGGGTTTACCCCCCGTCTTAAAATTTTTTGGGGCCTTAAACCCCAGGTTCCCCGAGACAAAGGTCAGGAGGGCCGCAGAGAAACCGATGGATTTTTCCCCTGAACTATCAGGCCCGGGCAGAGGCATTAAAACATACTTTTTCACGGGGGCAAGGTCCCAAAGGGTATGGTTAAACCGTAAGAGTGCCGGGGAAACCCAGGGGGCCCCAAAACCAACTCAAAGAGGGGGAAAAAAAAGATAGTCTTTTAAAAAGGCTTTTTTTTCCCGAAGTCCCAAAGTGGTGGTTCGGCCAGTAGTGAACATTCCTATGCCGGAAAGGCAGCTTTGGTTCTGGAATTAAATCCCCCCAATTGAAAATTTAATCCTTTAAAATTCAAGCCTAAACCCCCTTGCCAAGGGTCGCCCAGCTGATCGAGAGGGGTTGGGAAACCCGCAAAAGGAAAATTTACCCACCCTTTAAAACCCACCCAAAAGGGGAAATTTGGGATTCCCCTCGCAGATAAAGGGGAAAAAAAAACATTTTTTCCCCCCCGCCGGGGGACTTCAGCTCCGGCGACCTTTTTGAGGTTGATGGACATCATCCTCAAAAACCCCCATAAAGAAATACGTAGCTGCCTATCTGGTGATGGTTTATCTATTGTGCAAAATGGGGTTCCCATCTTTCTAAGGGCAAACGGTTTCCCAGAAGCGAAAAAGGGCCGGGCCCGTGTAAAAGGGCCAAAAAACCCGAAATGTGCGATAGGGGTTTGAGGAAAATCTCCAAAAAATTGGGGAAACTCGCAAAAAAAAACAAAAAGATATTAAAACTCTTTGCTGAAAATTTGGGCCCTTTGGGATTAAAAAATCATAAAAAAGAAAAGAAAAAAAAGAAAAAAACTTTGGAAACAGGGGGAAAAACATCGGGGAACTTGAAACAATTGCAGGGGTTTAAGGTGAAGGGAAACCCCATAA
>JAODAL010085687.1:0-10498 GCA_025379985.1 Phyllomedusa bahiana
AACCATCCCAAGCATACTGCTAAAAACTAACAGAGACCCAGAGCAAAGGGAAAGATCAGAGGAAAACTTCCATCCGAGACATAAAAACTACTGCCCCAGAGTCACGTAAAGCGTTCCCCCTATAGAAGGCCCTGCCGGGTCCAGACTATCCCACCCTGTACAACCATGAACATTACCTGGGAGAATCCAGACAGCCCCACATAGAGGGACAGATACAAGACCTCTACAGACTGGGCACCGCCATCATCCGCCCCCGAGGCCCAGCTCATAACCAGTTATCTAGGAGGCTAACATGGAAATACAGAGAACTTACCAGCCTGAGCCACCCCCTGCTGACTCGCCTGCTCTCCCCTCCCCCAGACCGATGAGGTCACAGGCTACTCCCTAATACACTAACCGTGCTCCAACACTGGAAGTATATCCACAGCGCCCCCTCCTTCCATATACATTTATAGGAATGTGGAGAAACAGCGCCCCTTTCCTGCATCTGGAGACCCCAACAGCTGTACGGTTGTGCACGTCATGGCTGGATAACTCAAAGGGGTTGTCTCATTTAACGGTTAGCTTTCACATCTAGGGAGCGGTAAATGAAGACCGTTTCCAAATACATTGTTATCTTTATTTTGCTTTGTTGAGGAGAGAATATGGAATTATCTGCTCCGAGTGCACACAGGTTTCTCTAGTTACCAACCTGCTCTCCCCGTCTCTCTGCTCTTTTTCTTATCCGATAACAAGGAGTGACATCACCACAGGTCGGCACACAGGATGCTGGCAGCTTGAGAACAGAGTGTGTTATCTCTAACAAACAAAGGAGACCAATTACTTGTTTACCTTGAGCTCTGAAGCTCTCTGCACCATGGATAAGATCTCCTGCTCTCATGTCAGAGCAATTAGAAGAGCTGCGAGTAGGGAGCCAATATGCTGATCACGGCTATAGAACCACCCACAGCCTAACCAGGAAGAATCAGGATGCATGAATCTGAAGCCACTTTTGGCTCAGTGTAACAGCATGGCGAGACAACCCCTATAAAGGGCTACCCTGATATATAGTTGCAGGGACTTAGCTAGAATTCATATGGTCCAATAGTGAAACGCGATAGGGCTCCACCATCCAATGACAAGCTAAAACAGCAGCATAAGTAGTAATAAGTATAAATACCACCACCGTATCTCAGGGAGTCCACAGAGTATGGCTGGAGAGCAGAAAGCCACCAACTACTTGTTCCCGGCAAAAAGGACAATATTCTAGTACCCGTGTGGGGCCCCTTTAACCTCTGGGCCCCATAGTATTCGCCATGTCTGCTATGGCTATAGTTACACCCATAAATAGCTGCCACTAAACAGGGTTGACTGCTTGTTTCAAATTATTTTATGCCGATCAAGGGGAACCTTAAAAATTAGGGGGAATAAAAAAAAAAAAAAAAAAACACGTCAACCGTGCCTCACCCGTCAATCTTTCTCCTGGTGATCCACCCCGCTCTACTTCAGGGATCTCGTCTTGACTCCCTGGAGAAGCTTTTGCTCCACTGTTAGTGAATGAAGCCTCAGCCTCTCCTCGGTGTCAGGAAGACGACCCGAAGTCCAGAGAAGCAGTGGTGGGGGACAGCTAGGTAAGAAGTCATTTTTTTGCACCACCCTGGCCCAAGTGTTACTCTTTTTTTTCTTCCTTAAGAAAAACCCCTTTAACGAGGACTCAGGACCTCCTTTTTCATGATGGGTTGGGGTCCCAGCAGTCAGACCCCTGAAATTAAACAGTGCAGATAGATGGTAAGCTGCGATTCGCGAATAAACCCATGCAAAGGGCTGTCCCACCACACAACTTCTGGTCTGAAGCCAGGTGGGACCTCGCTGTGAGCCGACCTCGGAGAACGGGATGATGGCCGCACCTGTGCAGTTCTCCCATTCATCTCTAGGGGAATAGCTGAGCACACTCGGGAGCTTCCATAGAAATGAGAGGATCTACAGAACCAAACTTGAGGGTGGACCCCAATTAGACAGCACCGATTTCAAAACATGGCTGCCAGGGTGGTAAGCTGATCGTCCAAGGTCCCGCCCCGGCATTGCCCCCCCGTGGGCCCCTGTAGTATTAGGAGTAGCACATCCATTAGTGGGCCCCTGTAAAAGGGTCCATTTAAAAGCATAATTTCCGTGTCCCCTATCTGTGGTATCTGCCAGGATACATTTATCTGGTGGATTCCACAAACAGGGGCCAAAAACGTAATGTGAACGGGGCCCAAGAAATGTAACGTGAACGGGGCCTAAGGGTATGTTCACACGGCTAATTGCAGGGTGTATCTGCCTTGCAACACACCCGAAATGCGCCCCACAATTACGGTAACTATCATAGAGCTATGAACCGCGCCCGTCTTCCCCTGACGCGTATTGAACGCGAGGTGAAAGTGACGTCCCTTCTTCCCGGCGTTTACGTGGCGGGGATAATGGAGCTGAATGGGGCCGCCCCCCGGCGCTTTAGAAGTATGCGCTGGCCAGCACATATTCCTAAGTCTATGTTCACACGGCTGAAATTGGGACGTATTTCGTGCTGTATTGCGTTCAGTACGTGGCGAGATACGTCCCATTCATTACGGTAATCCACAGTTCTCATAGAGAACTATGGATTACGTCTCCTCTTCCTGCTCGGCGAATCCGCCGCGGGGGGAGCTGAGTGATATGTCATTTACGCGCCGCTAGTAATGAATGTCTATTGGGCCGGTGGGATGCCGATCCCCCGCACCGTGGGAGTCGGCACGAGCTCCCGAAGTCCCAGCGTAATTATGCCGTGTGAACTTAGCCTAAAACACCCGGCGTATTGTGTACAGTACGTGTCGCAATACGCAGTGTGAACATACCCGAAGGCAATGTTCACACGGCTTAAAGCCGACGTAATTGCGGGACGGATTTCGCCCTGCAATTACGCCGGCTGCCGTGCAGCGGGGGCGGGGCCGCAGCTCACTGGCCCCATAGACACTCATTCACGGCACGTACACGCCGTAAATAATGTGCATGTCACTTTCTCTATGAGAACTGTGGATTACCGTAATGACAAGGACGGATTCCAGCCATATTGCAGCGCAAATCCGGCGCGCAGTACAGCTGAAATCAGCGCCCAAATAAGCCGTGTGAACGAGGCCTAAGGGTCCGCCAAAATGGCACGGTTTATCGGTCGGATTTTCAGACAGTTTGTGGATTTTGAAACCATCAGAAAATTGACCAAAAAAACTTCCTGACAGACGTCAAAAAAAAAAATCCGTTAAGTAGTCGGCACTTTTCAGCCGCTGGTGTTCCTAAAAACTCGGAACAGGCACAATCATCTGCTCTGTTTTCGGGCGGAAGTTGTGCAAATTCAGTGGTTATGGAGGACGGGCGAATCCGCAAACACCGGACAGAACCGTCTCCCAAAACCACAAGACGATAAAATAATAGGCCGGGTTCCAGAATCCAACCGGCATTTTACCACTGCCGTGGGAACATGGCCCAAGGAGGGGGAGCAACAACCGGAATGTGAACGGGGACGACTTGATAACAAGCATAAAGGGGCTCTCTGTTCTGGCTCAAAGAGGAGGCTCCGAGTAGAGGGCCCCTTTATAACTACCACATTATCTATGTGGAGACAATGCTGTGCCGGCTCCTTGCAGTTGCTCCTTATGCCCCTTCTGTAGTAGACGCAGTTGGTGGCCCTCATACTAAGGGCATGTCCCCACTGCACGGGTTTTCTGTCGGGCGGTTTTTGCCGCTGGCGGTCCGCCCACAAAACATTGAGCAAGCACATTCTTCCGTCCGGTTTTCGGATGGAATCTGTGCTTATCAAGGGGAGTGGAGGAGGGGAGGCTGTTCTCCGCTCATGGCAGAGAAAAGCTGTCCCCTCCCCGCAGCTGTGGGGACGGCCGGTATTTGTCCTGTGCCGTGGGGATGTGCCCTAACAGTCTACAGCACAATGTGCACCTGTCTATGGGCTTTGTACCCACAAGGACACAGGTGGCGCACAGGATTTCAAAGGAGCAACTGCAGAAAATGTGAAGGTCACCAAAGTCTGATCACAGGAAGGGCCCAGGGGAAACCACAGGGGCCACAGCTACTTGGTCCCCGGCAATGACTAAAACGGAGCTTGGCTGCAATACCCAACACAGCCAGTGGCGAGGAGAGGCGCTGCGCCCCCTCATTGTAAGCGTCTCCGGGGTCCTAGCAGGCAGACATTACACGTGGTGCTGCCAACTGACCGTGGAGACGGTTACACCAGCTTTGGAGCCATCCTTGTGATATGAAGCGATAGGAGCGGACCCAGGAGCCGCGTCCCCACAGCCCCCAACAGTCCCCGTTACCTACCAGCGATCCCTCCGCACTGCCGCTAAGCTCCTCAGACTGCGGCCGCAGCACCGTCCGCCTCCGCGCAGTACGGGCCAGGGTAACGGGAAGTAGCGCGCGGCCCGTGCCCGTTACATTAGTTACACTGCGCTCTCGTCCCGGATACATAGTCAATTGGTACTAACCAAGCACAGGAGCAGCCGCGCTGTATCGCGATAAATAGTGCGACACCGGTAACTATCGTACATAGAGACCCCGGCACAATGTCTCCCGTTTCACAGTTGATAATGTAGGACTATGGGGTGATACTGGTCCAGGCCGCAGAACTGCAGTAGGTTTACCTCCTTTATTATGTATGGTGGTTCCATAATGCCGCGATATAGGGCCCGCAGCCGCACACATGGCTCCACCGCTCCCGGACAGGAGGATTTCCGGGCTCACCTGATGGAGAACATGGAAATAATTAGAAGACTCGGATGGAGACATTTAAAACTCTAGCCACACCCCTATCATTGTGGGGGGGGGGGGGGGGGGGGTAGTCAATTGGTGGGCGTGTCTCCTAGCTGTCAGTCACAGGGTGGGCGTGCCTCCTAGCTGTCAATCACATTCTAGGTGTGTCTCCTGCCAGTCAGTCACCCAGTGGGCGTGTCCCCTAGCTGTCAGTCATATGGTGGGCGTGTCCCCTAGCTGTCAGTCATATGGTGGGCGTGTCCCCTAGCTGTCAGTCATATGGTGGGCATGTCCCCTAGCTGTCAGTCATATGGTGGGCGTGTCTCCTAGCTGTCAGTCATAGGGTGTGTCCCCTAGATGTCAAGCATATGGTGGGTGGGTCTCCTGACAGTCACATGGTGGGCATGCCCCTTAGCTGTCAGTCACAGGGTAGGCATGCCCCCTAGCTGTCAGTCACAGGGTAGGCATGCCTCCTAGCTGTCAGTCACAGGGTAGGCGCAGGGCCATAGCTACAGGGGGGGCAGAGGTAGCAGTCGCTACTGGGCTTGCCGCCTGAGGGGGCCCAGAAGCCCATCTGCCACATAGGGAGATACCAGTATTGAACATGCTACATGGTAACTAGGGGCCCCATTTCATTTCTTGCACTAGGGCCCAAGAGCTTGAAGTTACGCCTCTGGGTAGGCGTGTCCCCTAGATGTCAGTCACTGGGTGGGCGTGTCCCCTAGATGTCAGTCACTGGGTGGGCGTGTCCCCTAGATGTCAGTCACATGGTGGGTGTGCCTTCTGCCAATCAAGCAGATGGTGGGCACATCTCCTAGCTGTCAATCACATGATGGGCCTGTTCCCTAGCTCTCAGATGGTGGGTATGGCTCCTGCAAGTCACATGATGGACCTGTCCCCTAGTAACTACCGGGATAGCAGACATAGCAGCTGCCACGGGGGCCGGGCCAGTTGCTGCCACGTCTGCTACACCGGTAGTTCTGCCCCTGCGCCCGCCGGCAGTGCAATCCAAAGTAACAGACCAGCTCCATATTCATAGAGGAGTATAAAAAGTTAAACTTTATTCCACATTGCTAAAAACAGCATAATCCAAAAATATCTCCATTTCATGTGAGGACAGCCAACAATAGAGTTATCTTACTTAGAGCATCAGGCAGATAGAAGCGCAGGTGTACAGGTCGACGCGTTTCGGGAGTATCCTCTCCCTTACCCCCGGTACACACGGCTTATTCAAGCCGGAATTGCGAGCCGGATTGCGCTCGCAATTCCGGCTTGAATAAGGGGCGGGAGCGGGCCCGCCGGCCCCATAGACTTCCATTATCCACGGCGCGTATTGCGCCTGGGTAATGTGCAGGTCACTTTCTGCCCGCCTGGCGGATTCGTCGAGCGGGAAGGAGCGACGGAATCCACTGTTCTCTATGAGAACGGTGGATTACCGTAATTACTGCGACGGATTGGCGCCGTACTGCAGCGCAAATCCGGTGCGCAGTACGGCTCCAATCCGCGCCGAAATAAGCCGTGTGAACGGCCCCTTAGTCGTGGCCCGCCAGCAGTGGTAGCATCTTCACAAGGTCTTTTGCTTTTGTTCTTGGGTTGATATGCACATGTCAGACCAAAGCACGTTCATCTCTGAAACACAGAACCCGTCTCCTTCCTCAGCAGTATGATGGCTGGACATTCCCATCTTGTTTGTACTTGTATATAATTGTTTGTACAGATGAGCGAGGCACCTTCAGGTATCTGGAAATTGCACCCAAGGATGATCCAGACTTGTGCAAGTCCACAATTCTCTTCCTGATATCTTGGCTGATTTCTTTAGACGTTCCCATGATGTTACACATAGAAGCAGCATAGTAATCCTAGTGTTTGTAAACTTTTGACTTTGGAGAGAGTAATAAAAAATGCCTTAAAAAATTCTCTCTCTCATTATTCTAGCATGGGGCATAACTACCGGGGTAGCAAACGTAGCAGCTGCTATGGGGCCCGGGCTCTGACGGGGGGCCTCTGGCCCGAGCATTCAAAGGCAGGACTGCCCGGTGTTAGCAGAGCGGAGAGCCGCCAGCACTCCGCTCTGCTAATTTCCTACCAGGCGCCGACTCACAGTGCTGACGTGGGCGACGCGATGACGTCATATCGCGCCGCCGCGCACTGAGACTGGCCGGCCGGGAGCTGAACTGATCGCATCGAGGGACCGTGGCACAGGTGAGTAAAGTATTCTCTTTTTTATTTTTTTTATTAACATTAAAGTAACCTGCCTGGCTACCTACCAAACCCCCTCTATAGCCTACCTGACCCCCCCTATAGCCTACCTGCCCCTGCCTGGCTACCTACCTGACCCCCGCTATAGCCTACTTGCCCCTGCCTGGCTACCCACCTGACCCTCCCTATAGCCTATCTGACCCCCCTATAGCTTACCTGACCCCCTCTGTAGCCTACCTGACCCTGCCTGGCTACCTACCAGACCCCCTATAGCTTACCTGACCCTGCCTGGCTACCTACCTGACCCCCCTATAGCCTGACCCCTGTGTGCCTGACCCTCTATAGCCTACCTGAACCCTGCCTTCCTATATGGCCCCTATAGCCTACCTTAATACCTGCCTGCCTACCTGTATGGCTCCTATAGCCTACCTAAACCCTGTCTGCCTACCTATATGTCTCCTATAGCCTTCCTGCCTACATGGCCCCTATAGCCTACCTTAATGCCTGCCTACCTGTATGGCCCCTATAGCCTACCTATACCCTGTTTGCCTACCTATATGACCCCTATAGCCTACCTTAATGCCTGCCTACCTATATGGCCCCTATAGCCTACCTAAACCCTGCCTGCCTACCTATATGGCCCCTATAGCCTACCTCAAGCCTGTCTGCCTACCTAGATAGCCCCTATAGCCTACCTTAATGTCTGCCTACCTATATGGCCCCTAAAGCCTACCTAAACCCTGTCTGCCTACCTTGATGCCTGCCTGCATGGCCCCTATAGCCTACCTGCCTACCTATATGGCCCCTATAGCCTAACTTAATGCCTGTCTACCTATATGGCCCCTAGAGCCTACCTAAACCCTTTCTGCCTACCTATATGGCCCCTATAGCCTACCTTAATGCCTGCCTACCTATATGCCCCTATAGCCACCAATCCCTGCCTTTCCCCTATAGGGCCCCATAGCCTACCTTCTGCCTATATGGCCCCATACCTACCTAAGCCTCCTCCACTTAAGGGCCCCTATAGCCTCCTTAATGCTCCTACCTATAATGCCCCCTAAGCCCCCTTTAATCCCCTCCTACCTATATGCCCCTAACCTACTTATCCTGCACTATAGGGGCCCCTAACCTACCAAAACCTGCCTCCTACTAAGCCCCTAACCTACCTCCTACCTAAAGCCCCCTTTCCAACCTTAACCCCGCCTACCTAAAGGGCCCCCTATAGCCAAACTAACCTGCCGTCTACCATAGGCCCCTAACCCTACCAAAAACCCTCCCTCCTACCAAAGGGCCCCTATACCTACCTGTTCTCCCTAAAAATGCCCCTTAGCCTCCCTTAATGCTGCCTCCTATAAGGGCCCCTAAACCTACCAAAAACCCCTTTTTCCTACCTTAAATGCCTCCTCATGGCCCCAAACCTACCTTAACCCTGCTCCTAATGGCCCAAGCCTCCCTTAAGCCTGTCCCCCCATATGGCCCCAAGCCTACCAGACCCTTCTGCATACTTGGGGCCCCCATAGCCTTTTTTCCTACCTATTGGGCCCCACCTATACCTCCAACCTAGGGGGCCCCCACCTATCAATCTACTTACTACCTGGGTCCACCACTGCCACTTACTACCAGGGCCTAGCAACAGCTTCTTACTACCTGGGGGCTGCCTACTGTGGGCCTCCTACAGTTACCACAGCCTACATACTCCCGGGGGGCGCCACCAACGGGGGCCTTTAACTACTGCTACTTACCAAATTTAACACCTACCTGTAGCCCCTGCCAATTTGAGATTTTAAAGGGGCCTACCACTGGAGTCTACCGGTAACATGAATCGGGGGGTACATGCCTTACTTTAATACATCTCCAGGGGTGAACCTCTGTTCCCCCCTAGGAACGGGCCCCTAAGCTAGGGCCTTACCCCTCCCCCCACCCCTGGGAAATTTTTACATAGGTGGGGAGCGGGGAGGAGGTTGAAAGTGAGGATTTAAAAAATTTGTGTCAAATCTCAGAGACAAGTGTGGCCGGAAAGTCATCATGGGGGTCTACCGGATCAGAAAAAAAAGGGGAAAGCAGACCCCCGTCAAGAAACCCCCTGTAGCCCAAAAATTAGCAGCACTGAACACTCATAGGTGCAGACCTGTACACTTTGTCTACCACTAATGGTCACTGTAGTCGTAATAACATCGGGGGCCCTGTATACACTGGTAATAGCACAAATTGGCAAAATATGGGTTTTTTGTTACAGTTTTTATTCATCACTTTTGGGGTAATTTTGGGTCATTTTTTTTCGGTAAAATTTTTCCATGGTATACGCTTTGTAGTACGGGAAGGGGGTTTCTACGGGGGAAAGGGAAGAGGGAGGATCCCTCCTGTTTCCCCCCTGAAGCAGACCGGGGAGGTGAAGCGGGCGCAGCGGCCGCTCAAAACCCCCGGAGAACGGACCGCGGCCCAGGTACGCACCAGCGCTACCCGGGGCCGCGGAATTTTAAAAAACCCCCGGGGCGCGGGAGGAAAGCCAGCCTCCCCCGGGAGGGCGGGGGGGGACCCCAAAAGCGGGTACCCCCCCCCCCCCAAAAACAAGAGTTGGAGTACCAAGGGGTTTTTGGAAAATTTTTGGGGGGGGGGGGGGGGCACCAAAAGCTGCTTGGCCCCCCGGGGTTCTCTAGTTACGCCCTGACTCTGGCATTTGGAAATAAAATAATTTTGGTTCCAATTGACCAAAATTAAGGGTTATTCTGTTTCTGTCAAAAGTGAGAAAAACAGCAAGGTCTTTTATATAGTGTATAGAAACTTCTGGTTTCAACTGTACATACACAACATACAGTACATATGCATCCACTGCACATAGAATATATGTTCCTGTTCGTTATTTATGCATTTTCCATGTAGAAGTAAGGACTCCGCTCAGCTTCACCGCACAAGGCTGAACCGTGACCTAAAATTTCTGAAAAAAAAGACAGAAATAAAAAACACAAACACACAACCCCACCAGGGGCGTAACTAGAGAAGCCAGGGCCCCAAAGCAAACTTTTGGATGGGGCCCCCCCCCTCCCCCACCCCCCTTTCCCCCCCCCGAAAAACATTTTCCAGGACAGTGTTAAAAATACAAGGGGGAATACCCCCCAAACATATCACCCTATACTGCACCAAACAAATCCACTTAAAACCCAAACCAAACACACACATAAAGGACCTGTTAACCCAGAACTGACCACAAAGTACTGAATAAAACCCCCACAATATTACTGACAGTACACAAAACCAATAGAACCCCCCCCTATAAAAAATAAAGTGGGAAAAACTAGTGTACCAGGCTCTGCGACTGTATAAACCACCATCCCGTGACCATATAGTGGTAGACCCAGGTAAACTAGGAGCTTGTACCCACCGGCAGAAACTAAAAGATGTAGGGAGCTTCGGGGGCCCCCGGGGAGTAGCTTTGGGTCCTATGTAGTAGAATGGGGGCCCCCGTCTTAGGCCACCCCTGTAGGAAATAGGGCCCCCCGTAGATTAGGGCCCCATTGTAGGCAGAAAAGTTCCCCCCTGTAAATTAAAT
>JAODAL010085688.1:0-10498 GCA_025379985.1 Phyllomedusa bahiana
CCCCCTTTCCCCTCCCCTAATACACAGTTATCAGGAACTGCCCTACCCCCTCCTAATAACAAAAATTCAGGCATGCCTCTCACCTCCCCCCTATACACAGATATCAGGACACTGACCTCTCACCTCCTAATACACAGATATCAGGACACTGACCTCTCCTCCTCCTAATACACAGATATCAGGACACTGACCTCTCCTCCTCCTAATACACAGATATCAGGACACTGACCTCTCCTCCTCCTAATACACAGATATCAGGACACTGACCTCTCACCTCCTCCTAATACACAGATATCAGGACACTGACCTCTCACCTCCTAATACACAGATATCAGGACACTGACCTCTCACCTCCTCCTAATACACAGATATCAGGACACTGACCTCTCACCTCCTAATACACAGATATCAGGACACTGACCTCTCACCTCCTCCTAATACACAGATATCAGGACACTGACCTCTCACCTCCTCCTAATACACAGATATCAGGACACTGACCTCTCACCTCCTCCTAATACACAGATATCAGGACACTGACCTCTCCTCCTCCTAATACACAGATATCAGGACAGTAGTATGTGCAGTTTGTCCTCTATAATAATGTCTACTCATATGCATGTAACATGGCTGGACCAGTGTAAACCCAACACTTCTCATCTCTTGTCTCATGCATACACCCTCATAGACTGTAAGCTCTTGTGAGCAGGGCCCTCATACCTTGTGTCTGATTGGTAAGTAGCTCTTTACTATGTAATGTTTGGTTTTGTCTGTACTTATACCCTCTAAATTGTAATATTCTGCCTATTTAAACGATTAAAAAGTAGTCACTGTGATGTTTGGTATCATGGTATGTACCGCACTGAACATGAAAAAAAGGAAGAGAGTCGTCTCAGGAGATTAGAAAGAAAATTATAGACAAACATATTAAAGGTAAAGGCTATAAGGCCATCTCCAAACAGCTTGATGCTCCTGTTACTATAGTTGCACATATTATTTAGAAGTTTAAGGTCTATGGGACTTTAGCCAACCTCCCTAAATGTGACCACAACAGAAAAATTGGTGACAAATTTAAGAGACTTGTAATGGTAACCAAAGAGCCCAGAACAACTCCAAGGTCAAGGGACATCGGTGTCAGATCGCAACATTTGTCGCTGTTGTTGACAAAGTGGACTTAATGGAAGATGACCAAGGAGGAAACAGTTGTTGAATCACAAATTTTAAAAAGAGCAAGACTGGTATTTGCCAAAATGGATATTGACAAGTCACAAAGCTTCTGGGAAAATGTCCTTTGGACAGATGAGACAAAACTGGAGTTTTTTGCCAAGTCACATCAGCTCTATGTTCACAGATGCAAAAATGAAGCATATAAAGAAAAGAACATTGTATCTACTGTGAAACATGGAGGAGACTCGGCTATGTTTTGGGGTTAATGTGTTGCATCTGGCACAAAGAGTCTTGAATCTGTGAAGGGTACAATGAAATCTCGGGACCGTTAAAACATTATGGAGCAGAATGTGCTGCACAGTGTCTGAATGTTTGGTCTCAGCTGCAGGTCATGGGTCCTCCAACAGGATAAGGACCCGAAACACACAGCTAAAAGCATCCAAGCAGAGCAAAGCATTGGACTATTCTGAGGTGGCTTCTACGAGCCCTGATATCAATTGTATTGAACATCTGTAGAAGGACACCTGCTGTTTGGAGAGGGCACCTTCACACCTGAGACAGGTGGAGCAGCTCAAAAGGAGTGGGCCAAATACCTGTGAACAACTGGGGCAGGAGAAGTGGGGCAAAAACCTGTGGACAGCTGGAGCAGGAAGAGTGGATCAAATACCTTTGAAGAGCTGGAGCAGGAAGAGTGGATCAAATACCTTTGAAGAGCTGGAGCAGGAGGAGTGGGCCAAACACCTGTGAAGAGCTGGAGCGGGAGGAGTGGGCCAAACACCTGTGAAGAGCTGGAGCGGGAGGAGTGGGCCAAACACCTGTGAAGAACTGGAGCAGGAGGAGTGGGCCAAATACCTGTGAAGAGCTGGAGCAGGAGGAGTGGGCCAAACACCTGTGTAGAGCTGGAGCAGGAGGAGTGGGCCAAATACCTGTGAAGAGCTGGAGCAGGAGGAGTGGGCCAAACACCTGTGAAGAGCTGGAGCAGGAGGAATGGGCCAAATACCTGTGAAGAGCTGGAGCAGGAGGAGTGGGCCAAACACCTGTGAAGAACTGGAGCAGGAGGAGTGGGCCAAATACCTGTGAAGAGCTGGAGCAGAAGGAGTGGGTCAAATACCTGTGGACAACTGAAACATAAGGAGTGGGCCAAATAACTGTGGACAGCTGGAGAATGAGGGGTGGGCCAAATATCTGTGAACAGCTGGAGCAGGAGTGGGCAAAATACCTGTGGACAGCTGACACATGAAGAGTGGGCCAAATACCTGTGCTCAGATGGATCAGGAAGAGTGGACCAAATACCTGTGGACAGCTGAAGCACGAGGAGTGGACAAAATATTTGTGAACAGCTGGAGCATGAGGAGTGGGCCAAATACCTGTGGACAGCTAGAGAATAAGGAGTGGGTGAGATACCTGTGGACAGCTGAAGCACAAAGAGTGGGGCAAATACCTGTTCACAGCTCGAGCAACTCACAAGGAGTGGGCCAAATACCTGTGGACAGCTAAAGCAGGAGGAGTGGGGCAAATACCTGCGGACAGCTCAAGCGACTCACAAGGAGTGGGGAAAATACCTGTGGACAGCTGAAGCAGGAGGAGTGGGGAAAATACCTGCGGACAGCTCGAGCGACTCACAAGGAGTGGGGCAAATACCCGTGGACAGCTGGAGCACAAAGAGTGGGGTAAATACCTGTGGACAGTTGGAGCTGCTTATGAGGAGTGAGGCAAATACCTGTGGACACCTGGAGCACGAGGAGTGGGCCAAATACCTGTGGACTGGTGCAGAAGTCTAATTGAGAGTTACAGAAATCGTTTGTTCGCAGTGATTGCCTGAAAAGGTTGTGCAGCAAAATATTAAGAAGACCGTCACTTCTGTCCAGGCTGTTCAGATGCTTGTTTTCTAAAATGTTGTCAGTTTCAGGGTATTTCAGTGTCCGTTGGGGGTTTCTCTTTCTTTAATGGAAGGAGAACAATAGTTTTGCTTGTGTCTATAATGATACGGAGTTCAGGGTCCTCTGTACAGGGAGCATGTAGTAAAATTATCTTATTATTACCGCTAGGAGTATTGGGGTCTCCACCAATGAGCTCGCTGACAGCATCTACAGCTGGAGACCCCCCTCAGCCCCGTCCTCAGGTTTCAGAGCTGTGGCCTTTATGTCTCTGACATCTCCATTACAAGAGCTAAATATATGTTTACATACTGACGGCCATATTTAGGTAATGATCGTACAGACGCTGAAGTCATAGAAGCCCCCATGGGAGACACCCGGGGTCCCAGCACAACTGTCCATTATGTGGCAAATAGGAGATGGGTGCAGCATCCACCGACAACGAAAAGGGGGGCTCTGATCTTACCTCGTTTAATCATCACATTCTGCAACTTTCCAATACATTTGCTGTCACTGAATAGAAACATCTATGAACTATACAAAGTTAGTAGAAATCACTAAATGATAATACTCATAGAAATAGATAAGAGGTAGATAGATAGATAGATAGATAGATAGATAGATAGATAGATATGAGATAGATAGATATGAGATAGATATGAGAGATAGATATGGATAGATATGAGAAAGATAGATATGAGATAGATTAGGAGATAGTAGATATGATAGAATGAGAGATAGATAAAATAGAAGATAGAATATGAATATAGATAGATAGTGAGTTAGATAGATATGAGATAATAGATAGAGTTGAATAGATATGAATAGATAGATATGAGATAGATAGATATGGATAGATAGATAGATATGAATAGATAGATAGATAGATATGGGATAGATAGATTATGGGAAGATAGATAGATAGATATGGGATGATAGAGAGATAGATAGATATGGGATAGATAGATAGATTGAGATAAAAGATATGAGATAGATAGATATGATATAGATAGATAGATATGAGATAGATAGATATGAGATAGATAGATATGAGATAGATAGAAAAGATATGAGATAGATAGATGGGATAGTAGATAGATATGGATAGTAGTATGGATAGATAGATATGGGATAGATAGATAGTAGATATGGATAGATGATATGAGTAGATAGATAGATATGGGATAGATGATAGATAGATAGATATGGGATAGATAGATATTGGATGATAGATAGATAGATAGATAGATAGATAGATATGGGATAGATAGATAGATATATAGATAGATAGATAGATGATAGATAGATAGATAGATAGATAGATAGATAGATATATATATATGGGATAGATAGATAGATAGATAGATATGCATAGATAGATATATAGATAGAGAGAGAATAGATAGAATGGATAGATAGTAGATAGATTAGATAGATAGATATGATAGATAGATAGATATGAGAAGATAGTAGATAGATATGAGATAGATACAGTATGAGATAGATAGATATGAGTGGATATGGGAGAGATAGATAGATAGATTAGATAGAAGATAGATAGATGATGAAGATAGAGATAGATAGATATGGGTGGATAGATTAGAAATGAAAAAGATAGATATGAGATAGATAGATAGATAGATAGATAGGATAGATTTGAGTTAGATAGATAGTAGATAGATAGATTGATAGTAGATAGATAGATAGATGATAGATAGATAGATAGATGAATGAGATAGATAGATATGGATGGATAGTAGATATGACATAGATAGATATAGTGATAGATAGATATGAGATAGATAGTAGTTTAAAATAGATAAAATATGAGATAGATAGATAGGATAGATAGTGAGATGAGTTGATAGAAGATAGTTTAGATATGAGATAGATAGATAGATAGATATGAGATAGATAGATAGTTTATGAGATAATAGATAGTTTAGATAGATAGATAGATATGAGATAGATAGAGATGAGATAGTAGTAGATAGAAGATAGATAAGATATGAGATAGATGGATAGATATGAGATAGATGGATAGAGATAGATAGATAGATATGAGTAGATAGATAGAGATAGATAGATAAAATAGATAGATAGATATGAGATGATAGATATGTGAATGATAGATATGAGATAGTAGATAGATTGAGATAGATAGATGATAGATAGATGGGATACATAGAATGAGATAGTAGATAGATAGATAGATATGAGAAGATGATAGATAGAGATGATAGATAGATAGATAGTAGATAGTGATGTAGATAGTAGTATGAGTAGATGGATAGATAGATAGTAGATAGATAGATAGATAGAGATGATAGTATGAGTAGATAGATAGATTGGAAGTAGATAGATAGAAAATTAGAAGATTGAGATAGATAGTATGGTAGAAAATAGAGATAGATGATAGATAATACATAGATTAGATGATAGATAGATAATAGATGAAGATATGAGATAGATAGATAGATAGATAGAGATAGATAGATATGAGATAGATAGATGATAGATATGAGATAGATAGATAGATAGATAGATAGATTAAATAGATAGATAGATAGGGATAGATGTATGCATAGATAGATAGATAATAGATGATAGATAGATAGATAGATGTAGATAGGAGATAGAAGATGATTGAGATGATAGATAGATAGATAGTATGGGAAAATAGATAGATAGATAGAAAAATAGAAGTTTAGATAGATATGGGATAGATAGATAGATATGGGATAGATAGAGAGATAGAAACGGCACCCTGGCACATTGCAGTGTTGTAGTGTGGGCACCTTCCCGCTGTGGTTACCTGCACACAGTCCACTCTGCTATTCCTCCTGGGTCTGGAATGATGAATGTACAATGAGGAGCCCTCTCCCGCACACCCTGGGGCGGCTCTCACAGCTGCCAAAATGTTGTAACGACCTGACTCTCTATATATATCCATCATCTCTGTCTGGACAGGTTGGTGACATGGAAACGGTCCACAGTGCACCTAGGGACCAAAAATCATAAAGACGTATGCGTGTAGGTTTAGATACACAGCTCAGCAACAGTACACATAAAGACAGGATTAGATACAAGACAGCAGCCAGTATCAACAGGATAGGATTAGATACACAGCTCAGCAGCAGTAATCACACAGGATAGGAAATTTGATACCAGCTCAGCAGACAGTATCACACAGGATAGGATTAGATACACAGCTCAGCAGCCAGTATCACACAGGATAGGGTTATTAAAACCACAGCTCAGCAGACAGTATCACACCGGATAGGATTAGATACACAGCTCAGCAGACAGTATCACAACAGGATGGATTAAAATACACAGCTCAGCAGACAGTATCACACAGGATAGGATTAGAATACAAGCTCCGCAAAAGGGTATCACACAGATAGGATTAGATACACGGTCAAGCAGCCAGTACACACAAGGATAGAATTAGATACCACCCGCTCCGCAGCCGTATCACACGGATAGGATTAGATTTTCACAGCCAGCAACAGTATCAAAACAGGATAGGATTGATACACAGCTCAGAGAGGTATCACACAGGATAGGATTAGATACACAGCTCAGCAGACAGTATCACAACAGGATAGGATTAGATACACAGCTCAGCAGACAGTATCACACAGGATAGGATTAGATACACAGCTCAGCAAGGTATCACACAGGATAGGATTAGATACACGCTCAGCAGACGTATCACACAGGATAGGATTAGAACACAGCTCAGCAGACAGTATCACAAGGATTGGATTAGATACACAGCTCAGCGAGAGTACCACACAGGATAGGATTAGATACACAGCTCAGCAGAAGTACACACAGGATAGGGTTAGATACACAGCTCACAGAGAGTATCACACAGGATAGGATTAGATACCAGTCAGCAGACAGTATCACACAGGATAGGACTAGATACACAGCTCAGCAGAGAGTACCCCACAGGATAGGATTTGATACAAGCTCAGCAGAGGTATCACACAGGATGGATTTGATACACAGCTCAGCCGGGAGGATCACACCGGCTAGGATGAGATACCCAGCTCAGCAGACAGTATCACACAGGATAGGATTAGATACACAGCTCAGCAGACAGTATCAGACAATAGGATTAGATACACA
This sequence comes from Phyllomedusa bahiana, assembly GCA_025379985.1. Classification (NCBI taxonomy): domain Eukaryota; kingdom Metazoa; phylum Chordata; class Amphibia; order Anura; family Hylidae; genus Phyllomedusa; species Phyllomedusa bahiana. Next base: position 7,185 of record JAODAL010085688.1, read on the forward strand.
GCACAGCAGACAGTATGACACAGGATAGGCTTAGATACACAGGTTTAGCAGATAGTTTTACGTATGAGGAGCTTAGATTCGGCAGCTCAGAAGAGAGTATCACAGCCATAGCCTTAGATACATTGGCTCTGCAGACAGTATCATGCATATCAGGATTAGGTACACAATTTAGCGGATAGTTTCACACATGCTACGCTTAGGTACACTGGCTGGGTGAGACGGTATCACACAGGCTCGGATACGCCGCGCTCTGTCTCCGGAGATGATGTTTCTATATTTTCCTGGTTTCTCTGTTTATTTTTGCCCCTGATGAATGTGGAGCGGAGATTTCCGTTCCTATAAATACTGCGCAGAATCTGCCGCTATTTTCGCTGATTTTTCCCTAAAATATTTCCGACCTTCCACCTTCGCTCCATTGATAAGATCTGAGGATCTGCTTTTCCTTCCGCCGCCTTTTCTATGGAAAATAATTTAAAAACCTGCCGTTTCTCAGCATTAACCCCCGGGAGGCCGGCGCGGGGGACGCGGCGCCGCTGACATCATCCCCCCGTCCAGCGCTCTCTTCAGCTGCAGACATGAAATCTGTCGCTGCGTCGGTAAATCTCATTACGGCTATTTTTAGACCTTTATATCAGCGCTCGGCGGCGCTCAGGACGGCGGCTGCCAAAAGCTTGTGATAGATTTGGGAGAAATTTTACGAGAAAATCAATGAGGCGTTGAAGATGCGGCAGAGGACAGGAGGTCACGGATACACGGACGCTTCATCTTCCCCATAATGGGATAGAGTCACTGGCTGCAGGTTCATCTAGAAAATCTAGGAACCAAGAAACCAAGCAGCAAGTGTTCAGTTTTCTTATGGCGCCCCCGGAGGAGAGAGGAAGTATTACACAGCTCTCATAGAAATCAAGGCCTGGAGGGTGTAACGCCTGCACATGCCCCATCCTCCAGGGTGAGAGGCGCTGTCGCTAGGTAATGGGTGGAGGTCCCAGAAAGACCTGTGTACAGACCAGGCCTCAGGGGCGTCCTGTAATACATAGCTACAGCAGCGACTGGACCGTGTTTGTACATTGACCCCATAGCAGACCCAGCAATAGTGCCCACAAAAATATAGCTGGTCCATGTCCCCCAACCGTTCATCTAAGTGCCCCCATTAATTATACCGGTCAGAGTGTCCCCATTACTTATACCGGTCAGAGTGCCCCCATTATGTATCCCGGTCAGAGTGCCCCAATAATTATACAAGTCAGAGTGCTCTCCATAATTATACGGTCAGAGTGCCCCCATTACTTATACCGGTCAGAGTGCCCCCATTATGTATATAGGTCAGAGTGCCCCCAATAATTATACAAGTCAGAGTGCTCTCCATAATTATACCGGTCAGAGTGCCCCCATTACTTATACCGGTCAGAGTGTCCCCATTAATTATACCGGTCAGAGTGCCCCCATTAATTATACCGGTCAGAGTGCCCCCATTAATTATACCGGTCAGAGTGCCCCCATTAATTATACCGGTCAGAGTGCCCCCATTACTTATACCGGTCAGAGTGCCCCCATTACTTATACCGGTCAGAGTGCCCCCATTACTTATACCGGTCAGAGTGCCCCTATTAATTATTCCGGTCAGAGTGCCCCCATTACTTATACCAGTCACAGTGCCCCCATTACTTATACCGGTCAGAGTGCCCCCATTACTTATACCGGTCAGAGTGCCCCCATTACTTATACCGGTCAGAGTGCCCCCATTACTTATACCGGTCAGAGTGCCCCCATTACTTATACCGGTCAGAGTGTCCCCATTAATTATACCTCCCGAGTGTCCCCCTTAATTTACGGTCAGAGTGCCCCCATTAATTATACCGGTCAGAGTGTCCCCATTACTTATACCGGTCAGAGTGCCCCCATTAATTATAACAGTCAAAATGCCCCCATTATGTATCCCGGTCAGAGTGCCCCAATAATTATAACGGTCAAAGTTCCCGCATTACGTATACTGGTCAGAGTGCCCCCATTAATTATACTGGTCACAGTGTCCCCATTACGTATACTGTTCAGATTGCCCCCATTACTTATACTGGTCAGAATGTCCCCATTACTTATACCAGTCAGAGTGCCCCCATTACTTATACTGGTCAGAGCGTCCCCATTACTTATACTGGTCAGAGTGCCCCCATTACTTATGCCAGTCAGGTTGTCCGCATTACTAACTGGGGAAATGCCCCTTTAATTTTTCCGGTCAAGTCCCCCCCTTACTTTACCCCCCAATGCCCCCCTTACCAACCGGGAATTGCCCCCATTAATTTTTCCCTTTTACAGTCCCCATTTTTTATACGGCCAGAGTGCCCCCCTTATTTTACCGGCCAGTGCCCCCATTTTTATACCGTCGATGCCCCCTTTCTTTTACCCGGGCAAGTGCCCCCATTACTTTTTAGGTCAAGTGCCCCCATTCTTATCCCGGGCAATGCCCCCATTTTTATACCGGTCAGAGTGTCCCCATTAATTATACCGGTCAGATCCCCCCTTTTATACCCTCAAGTGCCCCCCTTTCTTTACCGGGCAGAGTGCCCCCATTAATTATAACCGGTCGATGCCCCCTTATTATACCGCAGGGGTTTTCCCCATATTATACCAGTCAGGTTCCCCCATTAATTTTAAACCCGTCATTCCCATTTTTTAAAACCTCAAGGGCCCCTTAAATTTTAACCTCAGGGCCCCCCTTTAATTTTACCGGTCAGAGTGTCCCCATTAATTATACGGTCAGAGTGCCCCCATTAATTATAACAGTCAAAATGCCCCCATTAATTTTAAACCGGGCAAGGCCCCCATTTAAAATACGTCAAAGTCCCCCCTTTTAAATTTTAAAGGGCAAGTGCCCCCTTAATTATACCGGTCAAGTTCCCCCCTTTAATTATACGGGGCAAGGGGCCCCCCTTAATTATACCTCGAGTGGCCCCCCTTAAATTTTTACCGGGCAGATTCCCCATTAATTTTTTAACGGTCGAGGCCCCCCTTAAAATTTACCTTTAGAGTCCCCCTTTTTTATACCCGGTCAAGTGCCCCCTTAATTATACCCTCAAGTGCCCCCAAAATTATACCTCAAGTGCCCCCCATTATTTACCGTCAGAAATGCCCCCCTTTTTAAATAACCGGGCAAGTGCCCCCATTACTTATACCGCAGAGGGCCCCCTTTTTATACCGGGAAGGCCCCATTTTTATACCCCTCAGAGTGTCCCCCTTTTTTAACGTCAAGGGCCCCCCTTTTTTACCGGTCAAATGCCCCCCCTTATTATCCGGTCAAGTGCCCCATTATTTAAGGC
>JAODAL010085689.1:0-10498 GCA_025379985.1 Phyllomedusa bahiana
GCCCAGCCCCAAACTTATCCAGATCCCTTTGTAATAACATATTATCCTCTATTGGTTAAATTACTTTACAGAGCTTAGTATCGTCTGCAAAGATCGATATTCTACTGTGTATTCCCTGTGTAAGATCATTAATGAAAATTCCTGTGAAACACCTAATGGGTTAATAAACTTCATAAATGCGGTTTTGAATACTTTAAGGGTTTAGTTTCTTAGATGAGGTCACTTATGGGGGATCTAACATACAGGTCAATCAAAGTCACTTTAGAACTGGACTGGTCCCTAAAAATGTAAAATTGAAAAATTTTCTTGAAAATTAAAAAAATACTACTAAATTTATAAGCCCACTAATGTCGTAAAAAAAAAAAAGACATTTAAAAAAAATGATGCCAAACTACGGCAGACATATGGGAAAATGCTAGTTATAAACTATTTTGAGTGGAATAACTATCTGTCTTACATGCAGAAATTTTTGAAGTTTGAAATTGGTAAATTTTTTCCCCATTTTTTCACGAAAATTTGATATTTTTCACAAAGAAACAATCATTTTTTGGACCAAAATTTCTTACTATCTTAAAGCACAATTTTGTCACAGAAAACAATCTCTGAATCACATGGATAGGTTAAAGTTGTCAAAAAGTTAATTCCACATAAAAGTGACCCCATGACAGATTTCAAAAAAGGGGGCTCTGTCAGAGAGCCAAAAACGGGCTCCGGGGGAAAGGGGTTTTAAAGGGAACCTGTCACATATTATGCCCCCTTGCTGAGGACAGCACAAGCTATGTCCAACCCTGCTGTTTCCGCGCTGTGTCCCTTATTCTGTAAGATGCTGGAGTTTTAGACATTTAATACTCAAATTCTTATTCATGACAGGTTAGTCCCGCCCACCAAAGGCTAGCCCCACCCACCTGGCAGTTATTCACGTTTCTTAGGCTATGTTCAGACGGTGTAATTGCGGAGACGTATTTCGCCCGCAATTACGGCGTGTGCTCGGGGCGGGGCGGGGGGGGGGGGCTTAGCCTGCCAGTCCCATAGACATTCGCTATACACGGCGCGTATACGCCGTGAATAATTGACATGTCATTTATTTCCCCGCTCCAAAAGAATTTTTCTGGGGCGGGAGAAACATAATCCCCCGTTTTCTAGAGGAAAATCTGGATTAAACCCAAAAGATTGGGGGCTTTTCTGCGCCCCGTAAATTTTGTGCCCTACGGGGACGAAAATATCGGGGGACGAGAAAATTCCCAATAAATTGCCAGTGGAACTAGCCTTAATTTCAAAAAATAGTTTAATCACTGGAGTTGGGGGGGGGCTAGCATTTTAAGATTGGGGGGGGCATTAAAAAAACGACTCCCTTTTTATACTCTTTCCATGTGAAAAAACGCAGATTTTTACCCTTTAAAAAATTTAAAAATGCAGCATCTTAAAAAATAAGGGCACAGCGCCCGGAAAAAGCAGGGCCCCACACTAAACTTGTGCGCCCTCAGACAGGGGAAAAATCTATTTGCCCGGTTTCTTTTAAATTTTTTATCAAACTTACAAAGGGGGGCCTGTGCTGGGGTTATTACACTAGCAGTATTGGTTACAAAGGGTTGCTTGTGTGCAAAGGGGGGAGGAGGCTGGGGAAACCCTGTCCCGACATAAGTCCTCATGGCTATGCAGGAGAGAAAATAATTATATTAACCCCGTACAACAGCTACTGTATGTTTCCCCCACCTCCCCCCCGCACATTGGTATCACCCACAGAATGAATATTTCCAGATTGTTTTCCCTCGCCAAAAAGGTAAAGAAACCTTTTTCCCCGGAAATTAGGGAAACCCCCCTTTTTAAAAAGCTACTGGGCTGTATTTGAGAAAATTTTTTTTTTTCCGGGTTTCGTTACACGACAAAGGACCCAAATACCCCCTCGGGAAAAACCCGACCATTTTTTTGGGCCCCGTTTTTGCATCAGGGGGAACCTTTTTCCCGTTTTGGGATTCAAAACCCTCCCCCCTTCGCACCGACCTGTTCACCGGGCGGAAGAATGAACATGCTCATGTTTATCGGACCGCCAGCGTCCTAAAAAGCCGTCAGGTGAAAAATCCGTGCAGTGGTGGCTGCTGCACGGGTTTTTTCCCTTGAAATCCATTTTTAAAAGGTTTACAGCCGGGTTTCAGACAGCTTTCCCAAAAACCCAAAACCTCTGAAAAACCCTTTCTGTGGGGGATGCCCTTATCCATTTCATCTACCATAAATTTGTATGTTTTTGGTGGGGGTTTATAAAAAGCACTTTAAAACCCAACTTAGGGTTAGGGTTATGCTAGCGTTATGATACTGTTAGAGAAAAATCTGGGGTTTTGGGGGCCCCTATTTTTTAAACAGGGTTTTGGGGTTTCCCAAAGGGCCCATTTTGGGGGATAGTCCCTATTTTTAACTCTTTTCCCTCTTTTCTCTTACTCTATAAAAGTCCCCCTTTTTTTTCGGGAAATAAAATTTTTTCGTAAAAAACCTATCTTCTTTAAAAAAGTATCCCCCCTTGGGCCCCCCTTTCGTTATTACCTAACAACGTGCTTTTTAATTTTCATCACTGGGTACAAAAGCAACCTGAAAAAAGTTTTCCCTTTTTGGCAATCTTAAAAAATTGGCATGTATGGTTTTTTTGGGGTTTTAGAAGGAGTGTCTTGGGGGTGGGTTAGAGATGTGGGGCCCGTTTTCCCTCTTTTCAATCTCTAAATTTGGGAAAGGGATGCCCTTCAAACCAAACAAAGACCTTTTTGGGGAAAACTACCGAAATTTAAACACGTCATTGAGGGGTTTAAAATCTTGCAGTCCCCGCCCCCCCAAGTGGTTTTAACGTTTTTTTTACTAATTCTTGGGATCGCTGTCCTGGCATCCCAATTTTAAAGGGGGCCCTATAAAAAAAAGGTTTGCTTTTTCTGTTAAAGATCTTTCAAAAACAAGTCACTTTGTAATATATTTTCCCTTTAACCCTGTCCTACCCCATTTCCTTTAAATTTCCCCCCCTTTGGAAAGGCTGCATCACCCCCCTCAGGCGCTATAGCTACAACCGTTTTAACTCTCCTGAAAAGGGTCATTTAAACATATTTTTCCCCCTATGTGGGGATTTTTCATGTCATGCCACGGGGCCTTTTTCCCGGTTTCCTCTTGGGCCCTTTGTGCCTCCCCTTCAATCAATAACAAAAAGGGAACCCCCTTTTACAAACCCTTAGGCCATAAATTATTGCATTATCCCAATCAACCAAATAAACCCCCCCGTAAAGTTTTATAAAAAAAGCAAAGATTTTTCCCGCATGCATGCCTAAAAAGGTAACAAAATACCTGAAAAAATAACGCTGCCCCAAAACGGAATTAGGAGGGGGGCTCAGAAAGCCGGGCCCGGGCACTCAAAGGGTGCAAAATTTCGAAAGTCCCCCCCCTTCCTTTTTCAAGCATGTTTCGTGCTTTCCCTTTTTTTCCTTTTTAAAAAAATCTTAAAACCCCTTTCCCACCTAACCTACACCTTTTTTAAAAAAACTCTAAAATTTAACGGGCTTCATTTTGAAATTTTGGGGTCTTAGAATCAAGTTTAACAATCCAAAATAGTTCCCCTTCTTAACAAGTTACTTTTAATCTCTTTGAGATTTGTTTCCTTTAATTTTTTCCACTACACACCTCTCAACTCTGCTACATTTTGTCCTACTTCATGAAAGTGTCTTGCCACTGAATTTTCTCCATATGTTTTCTCTATGCTTCCTTCTACCTTCGGCTGCTCTCCTCTGATTTTATAGTTCCTGATCGCTGAACATGTTCATTTAACCGTGTCCTCACACTTCTAGTCGTCTGACCAATATATATCCGTCCGCATGGGCATTTCAATGCATATACAACATTTTTAGACTCACATGTAAAGTAATCCTTGAAATAAATAGGATGGCCCTTCATAGGATGATTCATACTCTCCTGATAGGCTGCCAGCACTGGTTGCTATAGCTACAGACCTGGCTTTTACTGCAGCCTAGTGGAAGCCAGTAAACACACCCTTGAATTCAAAATGAAGCCAAGAAAACAGGAGGTAAGATGAATCAATGTAGTGAGACGACTCCTTTAATAGGAGTCACATTATGGAGGATGATAGGAAAACCCACAACAACATTGAAATTTAGTCTTCTGGCTCCTTCCCAAACGTTATATCTGGAGGTCCACTTTACAAACCAGAAGAGAACTATGCACATTCCAGGTGTTGGTTTTAATTTTTTTCACCATTCCTTCAAGTGAATTCAAACAGTTCTCCTTGTTTAATTCTCATCAAGAAACAATAAAAGGCAAGCTTCAGAGATTTTTCTTCATTTAGGCGAGAAGTCTCCTACACCTGATGAGAAAAAACATGAGGGCTTCCCCTTAAAATTCCCTTTTTGAGGATTTAAATTTTATAACTCAACAGGGACCCACTTGTGTTTGGTCTTACAATATCCCCATTTCTTTACATGGGGAAAAGCCATGGAGCCGCCGCCGCCCCCCACAACCGGCGGTAAATAGTTTCATTTGCCACAGCATGCAGAACCGTTAGACAGATTTATATTGATTATATTATTAGGGGAAAAAAAATTCAATTTACCATCCTTTCACATATTCCATCATATATTTTAGATTATGGTCAGTAAGTGGAACCCAGAGAGCAAATTGCTATATTCCCCCCCTCGTATAGCCGAAACCAACCAATAGAGAAACTTACAATGAAACGTCCTCCTTTTAAATCATCATGTCATTTGTGGGCCCAAATCCTGTGCCAAATAACTTCTTTATATATCACTATAGTACCTGAGCTCTTTTTTCTTCCAAATCCCCTGCAAAGTCATAGATTGATAGATAAGTATACTTTTTTCCGATTACCTGTAACTACCAAAAAAACAAATTATTAAAAGGGTATTCCTCACTACATGATTACTTTCAAGGGGTTGTCTCACTACAAGGATTGCTGCTTTTTATGTGAAAGATCTTGCAAAAACAAGTCACTTGCAAATTTTGTCCCATTAACAGTTCCTATCTATTCCTAGATACCCCCTCTTGTATGGCGCATCAGCTCCTCAGGTCGCTATAGCTACAGACCTGTTCTATCTCTCCTATAGGCTGCCAGCACTGGTTGTTATAGCTAACAGACCTGTTCCAAATCTCTCCTGATAGGCTGCCAGCACTGGTTTACTAAGCTACAGACTTGTTCCATCTCTCCTATAGCCTGCCAGCACTGGTTGCTATAGCTACAGACCTGTTCAATCTCTCCTGATAGGCTGCCAGCACTGGTTGCTATAGCTCAGATCTGTTCAATCTCCCCTGAAAAGGCTGCCACACTGGTCACTATAGTTATAGATCTGTTTGATCTCTCCTGATAGGCTCCCCAAGTGCTGTTTGCTATAGCTACAGACCTGGTGTCCTCAGCAGCTCCTCACTGCAGCCAGAAGTAGCCAGTAAACTGACCCTGAATTCTAAAATGAAGCCGACAAAACACGACTGAGGTAAAATGAATCATTATGAGACAACCCCTTTAAAACAAGTAGGCAAAGATAAATAAAGATTAATCATAAAATAAAATAGCTGTTCTGATTTTACCTCATTCAGAGTTAAAGAGCAATTCTTATCTCCTGCTTTTTTACACAAGGCTTCATAGAGTAGGAGGTCACTCCCTGCTGTGTCTTATCACAGCACAGCTGTTTGTTTATGTTTCTTAACTAACAAACTTTAACCCTTTAGAACTCTGAAGCTCTCTACCCTGCTGTTTAAAACCCTCCACCACAGTGTCCTTCTATCAGCTTAACTAGGAACAGCAGAGCTGAAATTTTCAGTCCCTGTTGTAGAACCACCCATAACCTATCAGGAATGGGAGTCTGAAGCTGACTGTGAAGAGCAGGCTCTGTGAAAGAGCCAAGGTGGAAACCTCTTTTAATATTTCAAGAAAAACATTCAGTAGGACCCTTTCCACCACAGGGGCAGTATCATCTCATTCATTAGTTTCTTAACAAAGGCAAAGTCAATAAAAATTCTTTCTGATACATTTCTTTTCTGATTTTGCTTAATTTCAAAAGATACAGCGGGTTAAATCTATCCTATTTTTTTTACAAATGGTTTACTTGGTTACCGACCAAGAATCTGTAAGAATCTTTTATTTGCCTTTGCCTATTAAAATTGAATACGTCTGTAAAGGGGATTTTATAACCAAGAGGGAATTGGTGGAAAGAGCACAGAGTAGGAAACCATCTGTAAAACATGCAGGATAGATAACCTGCTCTAACTATAAAATGAATCAAAATCAAACAATATATATTTAATAATCTTAATTTACCTGTCGGTCCGCCTTTTCGGATGCGATCCAAGAATGCATGTCATTTCTTGGATCACATCCGAAATACGGGACCCACAGGCACGATGAAAAACACGCAGCGGCGTTCACAAAAACCCGGGTGTTGGTCGGGTCATTGCCGATAGTGAAAAGTCACTGCTAATTGTTAGATGCCTCTCTGGTCCGTTCTGATGGTCCCAGAGACGCATCAAAAACGTATGTTCATAAGGAGGCAAGACGGAGCAAGACACCATGTGAACAAACCCTACAGGATTGTAGTCTCAGGATTTGTAACAAATAACAAACTCAATCCCGTACATCGGTTCATACTTATGCACAGCGCTTTGGAATTTAAAATTTATGTCAAATTCGCGTCGAATTTAAGTGAATCAATTAAGGTACACCGAAATAAAATTGTGTTCAAAATTATAAAAAAGAAATTTACACTGTTGTCCCTAATCTTAAGGCTTCTACCATGTTTTGGGTTACGCACGGGTGTGCCCACAGTACACCCTGCAATACTTTCATGTGAACATAGCCCAAAGGGGATACGACCTGTAGTTAAATTTCACAATATAAGATACACAAGAGAATGGGGAAGGGATGATCATAAAATAGAATAGATGCCAGCAATGCATGATGGAACTGTAGTTTCCATCCCACGAGAGCTGCTGTCTGAAGCCACACCCACTCTTGTGTCGCTGAGAGGGACACATAGGGGGCATCAGGTGACACAATATGCCTTATAGATGCTTTGCTTGTTGGGTTAGGGGTTATATTAATGGCCTGTGTGCATTGACCCTGCAAACCTTTCCAAAGGGTTTTGTTCGAAAACGCCATGTTCAACGTGTTTGGATGCATTTTGGCTGCAGCAGATCGCACCCTATAGTTTTTATTATAGGGCTCCTGCTGCATCTTTCGGGTCAAGAATTGACATGACAATTCCTTGAAATGGATCCGAAAAGACGCAATGAGACTAGAGATGGGCGAATTTCTCAAAAATTCGATTCGCCGACTTCCGCCGAATTTTCCTGCAAAATCCGTTCGAATCACGTTAAAACACAGCTATTTCCAGGCTGCACAGAGCCTGCAGGTGCTGTAGAACGTTGTGCCATGCTTAAATATGCAGAGGGACTTGGTTTGGTCTTTATACAATGTTGCTTTAGTATGACATGCAGATGAACTGCCGCCGCTCTAGAAACGCTTCACTATAAAAATTCCCTGGGCACTTACAGGGGGAAAACTGACCAAAAAACGAAGCGGAATGTAGCCTGATAAAGTCATGGCAGCGACAGCGGAAAAAAACAAGCTGATGCTGAGATCCTACCATAAGCGTCAAAGAACACAGTAGTAGGTCCTGGGGGCGCCACAGGTCGCAGCACAGTAAGGGGACGATGGCAATACCATGCCAGGGAGCGGAATCTAAGTAGGTCCCCGGTTTTCACCACCCGCCCGCCGCAAGGCGGATGAAACTTGCTGCGGCGGGAGTCTACCAGGTCGTTACCCCTGATGTGACTTGCTTGCGGTGGCAGCCGAGGTTAGCGAGGTCCAAAATCATAAGGCAAACTCGGATCGGGGGTAAGCGAAGGTCAGACAGCCGCAAAGGATCGTGGTCAAGGGACGGAGGCAACGGGACGGTACAACGGATAGACCCGACGAGGCTAAGGAGGAGGCAGAGGCGGTTTTTTCCTGTCTGTAATTTGGACATACGATTCTCATTCTCATACTGAAGAACTCATCCCAAGCCATTTTTGCAGCATTTGCTTTTTCTTCACTATTCCATTTTGTACAAATTCCATCACTAATGGCATCGAATGCAAAATAAAACACCTAAAACATTCCCTGTATTAGGGCCTTCTTTAATTCCATACGCTGCATTTCAACAAATTGGACCAGAAGCTGGATTCAAGCTGATGGAGGGAGAAATTTTCCCTTTGGGCCAAAAATGTTTCGGAACGTTAGCAAACAACCACAAGGATTTTTCCATGTATTTGAGTTTGTCCTCCCTCTCAGCAGCTAAAAAAAGGTTCCCATCTTGGACCGGTAGCGAGGGGCCACGAGGCTGGCGAGCCAGCAGTCATCCCTCTGCCGGATGGTGACTATTCGGCTGTCCACTACCAGGCAAATCAGCATGCTGCGGGCAATGTGCGCAAGTGATTCTGAGGGACCTCTGCCTCCCATCTCCACTGTATACTGCCACGTGCTTGGGGTGCTTGGGGAAAGTGGGACAATGACACAGTGTGTAGGGCACGGCCCGCAGCCACAGCAGCACATGAGGTCAACAGTGGCACAATGACAGAGTGTTTGGGTCACAGCAGCAACCACAGCAGCAGCATGAGGGCAGAGAAATGGCACAATACAAAAGTGTGGGGGTGACGGCAGCAGCCACAGCGGCTGCATGAGTCAGCATGGCACAATTGACACAGTGTGAGGTCACGGCAGCGCCACACAGCAGCATGAGGTCAACAGTGGCACAATGACACAGTGTGGGGGTCACGGCAGCAGCCACAGCAGCAGCATGAGGTCTGACAGTGGCACAATGACATTCTGGAGGTGGCAAAAACAGTAGTAGGCCACAGAGTGGCACAATAACAGAGTGTGGAGGGCACAGCAGGAGCAATACAGCAGCATGAGGTCAACATGGGACAGTGACAGAGTGTGAAGGGCACGCCAGCAGCCACAGCGGCAGCATGAGGTCCCCGACATGGCACAATGACACAGTGTGGAGTCACCGGCAGCTGCCACAGCAGCACATGAAAGGCAACAGTGGCACAATGACACAGTGTGGAGGTCACGGGCAGCAGCCACACAGCAGCATGAGGTCAGACCCGTGGGACAATGACATTCTGGAGGTGGCAAAAACAGTATAGGCCACAGAGTGGCACAATGACAGAGTGTGGAGGGCACAGCAGGAGCAATAGCAGCAGCGTGAGGTCAGACAGTGGCACAATGACAGAGTGCGGAGGTGGTGGCAGCAGCATGAGGTCAGACAGTTGCACAATGACAAATTTTGGAGGTGGGTGGCAATACAAGTCTCTGGTAAAAAAGGCAGTAGTAGATGGAGAAAACTGCCCACAGATGTGTGGCATCAACGGGTGGCGCATCAAATAGTGGGTTGAGCAGTAGTTTGAACCCAGACTCATTTCTCAAAGTTTTGGGGAGGCGTCATGGCTGATGTAATCTGACGCCTAAGGCATTGGTGTGTGGAAATCCTGGCCGATCCACGCCTGATTCATCTTGACAAAGGTCAGTCGTTCCACATTTCCAATGGACAAGCGGTTCTCCTTGGGGGAAAAGATGGCCCCCGCCGCACTGAACACCCGCTCTGATGCCACACTACTGCCGACAGGACAGCTTCTCCACTGCAAACCTCGCAAGCTGCGGCCACACATCCAGTTTGGCTGCCGAGTAATCCAGTTGGATCTTCTAACTGGGGTGGCAGAGTGCTATCCAAGTAGGACACCATCTGTTGTTCAGGTCCCGCTGCAGGTCCGCTGCGCCCGGGGATGCGCTCCTCACTAGGTGGGTGAAGGAAGCTGCTCATCAGCGACTCCAGTCTTAGGTTACTGCTGATGGAGCTGGTACTGCTCCTACCCCCCCACCTTCCCACAGCAGCCGCGGAAGTGGTACGTGAGGATGGACCATGCTGCACAACTGACTACGGAGTATTTCTCTATAGCACGGCAGTTTCTCCTCCCTCTCGGCAGCTGAGAAAAAGGCTCCCATTTTGGACCGGTAGTGAGGGTCCAAGAGGGTGGAGAGCCAAAGTTCATCCCTCTGCCGGGTGCCCAACTATTCGGCGTCCCCTAGTGTTGAGCGATTACGTTGGCTAAACGACATCGATCGATAGTCGGCCACCTCGATAAGGTTTTCGATAGTCATCATCTCCGAAAGACCATAAAGTCTATGGGGGAGCAACAACACCTTCATTCTTACACCCAAACAGGGCTGGGGGAAAACTGGGAATTAATAGCCACAACAGTCAAATGGTACCTGCTACATCTTAGGGAACACACTTAGGCTATAAAAGCCACAGAAAAAAAGTCAACACACCATTCACTATCCCGTCTTTTACCACCCTCTAATACAAACATCAGTGGCACACTAAAGACAAGTAAAACCTCAAGCATATAGGAATATTGGAAATGCATTACTGCTAAGGAAAAAAAATGAAAAACCTGGACTCTTAGT